>JBBDGP010004732.1:0-44669 GCA_037952835.1 Lithobates septentrionalis
TCTCCTCATCGTAATAGAGCAGATCGTCCTCGAATTCCAGGCCATGGCACAGAGATAACTTTTCACACAAAGTCCAGGCAGTCAGCAGGAAGATGAGCCAGGAGAACATTTTTATGTCACTACTTTAGCTTCAGATCTGTGACAGGAGACGACCGATCGCAGGCTGGGGAATTCAATTAGCCTTGTCTCATCAGATCGGATCGGCGATCACCGTGCATGGAGCAGAATTAGGGGGGGGGAGGGGGGTTTCCAGGTGGGATCGGCCGCTGTCTAATGATCGGAGCGATGCTTGTCACTTGGGATCATAACACTGGATCGATCGGTCGATCGCCCTATGAGTGCCGCCTACACACAGGGCTCTCCGGCTCGATCATCCACTTCCACTTTCTGCCACTACACAGGCCGACTGCCAGGAGGACCCGATCCGACAGACAGCTCATCTGAGAAGCTAGGATCGGGGTGATGGGAAGAATCAAAATTATACTAATAATAATAATAACAAAAAAGCTGAGCAAACAAGAGCAGGGATCGCACTACATCAGACTAAGGGGGCCTATTTACACTGGGGAAAGAACCCAACAAAGGTCCCATACACAGAGCATCCTAGGACTCCTTTGTACAATCTGTGATCGATCAGATCCCAGCTCACTCACACCTCGATGAGGACTTCCCCTGCTTCACTTCTGGCGCCCACAGCTCAGCCTTCACACTTCATAAAAGATCCATTCATCGATCAAGGGAGTCCAGGCCAAGGAAAAAGTCAAACTATGTAAATAAAATGTAACTATTCCTGGAGATTCGTGGTGAGCCTGGTGCGATCCTTCAATCAGGACGTGTGTCCCCGCTGGAGGACAGATGATGTGTGCAGAGATGGGGACAGGACAAAGTGAAAGGCTCTTGTAGACCGTCCAGGCAAGGAGCCGCACAGGAGAGCGCACTGCCTGATCAGTCTATTGATAATCCCGGTGTAGTAATTACATTTGAAAGTCGTAGCAAAGTAAGGTGAGATTTGCAGAGCTCAGCCTTCCGCCCCTCCTCCTCTCCTCCCCAATCGGATGGGAGGGGGGGGGGGGGGGATCGCTCACAGATACATCTCCAATACCGTTAGGGTGTCACATTTGACACCAAGGTTTGGAAAAACTGCCCTTCTGAATCAAAAGTCCGGCTCAATTGTCTGTCCTGCCTGACCCCAGGGCATGGATATTGGGTCAAACAACACCTTTATGGCTGGTCTTCAAAGTCACAGAATAGCTGATGTATGGAGATAGGTTGGAGGAGGTACTGCATCCCTTCTCAACATTTTTTAACCCCAGAGTAACCCTTCAAATCAGGTTCAGGTCTCAGAGGACACCTGCTAGAACTTCCCATATATTGCTAGATTTTCGTACTAGGAAAATAATCTGGTTACTCCATTTGATTGAAAGCACTCCAAATTTTCATTTGCTTTTAACATTTATTTGTTATTAACAACATATTTTCTTCTACAAAATGACCACTATTTTAGCTGACTAAAATATGACTAAAACTAAAGGAATTCAGATGACTAAAACTAAAAACGTGTTAACCTTTTTGTTCCCTTGCCTGTGTTTTGCTGCTTTTTATGATATTTTTTTTTTGGATATCAATAAAGCCTTTTTGCATCGCATGGGAGTTCCGCCATTCGTCTTTTTGGTTCTACTAAAACTAGAATGGCATTTTAGTCAAAAGAAATCACAATTAAAGAGGAGTTCCATCCAAAAGTGGCAGCACAGTGGTGTAGTGGGTAGCACTTTCACCTAGCAGTAAAATGGGTCGCTGGTTCAAATCCCAACCACAACACCATCTGCCTGGAGTTTGCATGTTCTCCCTGTGCCTGTGTGGGTTTCCTCCGGGTACTCCGCTTTCCTCCCACACTCCAAAGACATGCTGGTAGGTTAATCGGATCCGGTCTAAATTGGCCCTAGTATATGAATGTGAGTTAGGGACCTTAGATTGTAAGCTCCTTGAGGGTAGGGACTGATGTGAATGTACAATGTGTATGTAAAAGCACCGCATACATTGACGGCGCTATAAACCTGAAATAAGTAAAAAGTGAAAGTTCCACTTGAAGGACTCCTCACCCTCTTACATAAAAGAATAAATATATATTTCTTTCATTTTTTTTTATTTTTTTTTGTGGAAGGGGGCCCTATTCCAGACCCCAGCATCCAGCTATAAGGTATCACCAGACTAATGACAGCTACTTGATTTCATTGTGGAACATTGAAAGTCAAACAATGAGGAAGTTTATGCATCATGTGGACATTGGTTTTTCCAACGGGCATAGTTCATTGGAATTACCAAGAGTATGTGCTGAGATGTAACAAATGCCCTCTGTAGATGTTGGAAGCTATGGTATTAGTAATGTACAGTAAAGTGTTTATCTTGTTAAATATGCAATTCTGATCTGGATTTTCAATATTCCTTCAGGGGGGCAGGAACTCTGGAGAAGTCCATGCAGGAGATTACCATGCAGGTACACTTAGGCTGGATTCACACCTATGCATTTTTAGTGCTTTTTGCAGATTTGCACTACAGAACGTGTTCCATAGGAAACCATGTTAAATGGACTGTAGTGAAAATCTGCAAAATGCAAAAAAGCACTAAAAATGCATTGGTGTGAATCCAGCCTTACTGCTCCGAGCGCAGGATGCCCGTGCAGGAGAGGTTTGATGACCCTACTCTATTTCTCCTGTGCTACGTTGCTTGTAAATCTAAAGCTGGCCATTTATGGATCATAATACTGGATCCAAATTTGGATCTATCTATATGGCTATTCCTGCTTGTGAGAAGTTGATCTAATGATCAATTTCTCACAAACGAGCTTGCTTGAAAATCTCACAGCTGCAGCCAATTGTCTGCAGTGCTAATCAGTGTATTCTGGCATTGGAGGAGTCCCAGCTTCACCCACCTCACTTTTGTGGCTGGAGGAATCTGTTTAGTTTTTTTTTTTTTTTTTGATCGGCCCTTTGGCTGATCGAAAATACCAACCCATGTATGCAAAGCTTAAAGTGGTATTATTACCAAAACCAAAAATCAAATATATTGCAGCTTACCAATTGTTAGATGTTGTGACTGCTGACCCTGCCGGTAACACAATTCCTGTATTAGGCTGCCCCCTCTCTGGATGAATGAGAACAGGGGGCTCCTTTAGACAGCAGCATTGTCAGTCTTGGGGCAGGGGAGTGTTATGCCCCGTACACACGGTCAGACTTTGTTCGGACATTCCAACAACAAAATCCATGGATTTTTCCGATGAATGTTGGCTCAAACTTGTCTTGCATACACACGGTCACACAAAGTTGTCGGAAAATCCAATCATTCTGAACGCGGTGACGTAAAACACGTACGTCGGGACTATAAACGGGGCAGTAGCCAATAGCTTTCGTCTCTTTATTTATTCTGAGAATGCGTGGCACTTTGTGCGTCGGATTTGTGTACACACGAACGGAATTTCCGACAACGGATTTTGTTGTCGGAAAATTTTATAGCCTGCTCTCAAACTTTGTGTGTCGGAAAATCCAATGGAAAATGTGTGATGGAGCCTACACACGGTCGGAATTTCCGACAACAAGGTCCTATCGCACATTTTCCGATGGAAAATCCGACCGTTTGTATGGGGCCATAAGATGGACTAGCAGATTTATTAACCCAAAAAATTGAAGCTGAATTCTAGCTAACATTTATAAGCAGTTACAGCAACATTTTTTGTCCTTTTGGGATAAAAGTTTTACATGAACGAATAAAAGCTGATCATTGTTGTTAGTGGTAGATGGTTTGTCTCAACCCTGTAACTGCTACATCTGCAGGACAGCTTGTTCTGTTGAAACACAACAGACTTACTGGCTGTATCACAAGGTGAAAATAAAAGAATGAAATCCTAAAACAGAAAACGAATGCTAGTTCTTAGAGTGTAAGCTCCATGGGGGCAGGGACTGATGTAAATGTGTAATAATATATGTAAAGCGCTGCATTTTTTTTTCGTTCAACCCAGTGGACTGAAAGGAAAAAAAAACTGAAGAGCTTGGCGGGAGCTTGTTGTACTGACTATCCGATGTTAGTACATCAATCTCCCCGCTGAGTTATTGTGTTCGTACTGGGGAACTGCTTCCTCGCCAGAACACACCTCACAGCGTTTACAGCCATTGGCTGAGAGCACTGATAGGATACCGATAGGCAGATATTTTTTAGGCATGCCCCTTTGACAAACTGGATGTTCAGGCGTTTTCTGTCGGACAGGCTGCTTTACACACGGGCCGAATGTTGAACGGTTTCTGTTAAACTGGCCACTACCGGACGATATTCGGCTTATGCGTACGGGGGCATAACCCTGGGTTCATATCTCTACGTGTTTGTGGGCCGCGTTTGTATGGGCACAACAGCCTATTCATTTCAATGGGCTGCCATACCTGCATTTCTGCAAAAAAAAGTGCATGCACCTGTTCAAAAAAACACGGTCGCAGGGAAATCGCATGGACTTTTTGACCCTGCGGTTCCCACACACGCGCTGTGATTTTACATGCATGGGGGTGGCATTCAGAATGAATGGCAGCCCTGCGCGTTTCCGCAGAGCAATGCGTTTTCACTGCGAGTGGTTTCTGGTGTGGGAATTGTGATTACTGCGTCCGCACACAGAAAGTTAACCTAGGGTAATGCAGCCATCCCATCTATGGATTGGTAAGCTGCAATATAATAAATGTTTGCTTTTGGGTTTAATTCCGATGTAAAGGATACAGAGACTGTACAGTCAGATTGTAACATGCGTGGCCAGCTTTACAGCCCTATACTGTAATGTCAAGGGAAAATGTTTACCTTTTTAGATGAAAGTACCTTCTTTAATTATTCAGCATCT
Source organism: Lithobates septentrionalis (assembly GCA_037952835.1). Taxonomy (NCBI): domain Eukaryota; kingdom Metazoa; phylum Chordata; class Amphibia; order Anura; family Ranidae; genus Lithobates; species Lithobates septentrionalis. The sequence goes on from JBBDGP010004732.1 coordinate 4,871, forward strand.
ATAAAAATAAATGCTAGCTTTTTACATGTCTTCTATAGTGCTTCGATCCAGTTAAAGACTTGAGTGATAAATGACAATGAGTGCGTGGCATGCCTTTAATCTAAATATTTGCAGTGATCACTTTGATAATCGGATCTGACCTTGTAGAGATAAAGGTGGAGGCTGAGCAATGATCTTGAATTAAAATGTTATTAAAGGAATGTTGAGAACAAAAAAGCATTGATTACAGCCGAGCCTGTCAATAACCTATTTTTTCATTGCCTTAACGGGGGATAAAAGGCCATTGGTCATTATTCAAACAACCAGTAATAGGACAGGCTGAAGTTGATATAACCTGCAAAGCAACCAAAGTGTAAATTTGTGAAATGCATGTGAGGTTTCCAATTAACATTGATTACATTTTCTAATCCACATCATTAATCCTTTAATTGCTATCAGTTTTAAACTTTAGTTGTAATGTGACAATAGTATTGATCAAGGGATTGGATTAGATACCTAACATAAGGCAGGGCTATATCTCTGCCTTTTTGTATATATATTGATAGGATTACTAATTAAAAAATCTTACAATTTGGCATTTTCAGATAAAAATATTCTTACTAAACAGCTTCTAACGATGGAGCAAGGAAGGCCATACATGATTTTTTTTTTTTATGTTGTTCAACCAGTGATTTGAACTGAAAAAAACGATCAGATCCCCCATCCACGCATTCGAACTGGCCGAATTTTGAATTGTTTATCCACGCCATTTCTGTGAATGGAGGAATCTGTCTTCAGGCTGCATGAAAGAAATCTGTTATTGTGCGGCCAACTTTAGTCAACATTACTTGATCACACCTGAAGACCTGGCGATTGCTGATAAACCCAAGACGCATTCATTACACAAATGATCTCGGGTAATCCAGAAAATGGTAACTTGGGTATTTTATGACTGGTTTTAATTGTACCACAATGAGACCATGGAGAGACAACTAATACTGCCTAGTAACCCCATTATTTACTGGTAGTGACAAATCACTGCCATTGTATGTCCCATGTCTTGAATTTTTGCCGATCAGCATCTGGCGTCATTATGACCTCCCATCTAAGTCACAATGTCGCACAAAGAGGTGGTAAATAATCGATAATTACCCGTAAGAGATTGCTAGAATTAAAAAGTGAATGTACCCTCAATTCTTGTGTAGGTGACAACCACCACTAGTACAGGACTGGAAGGGAAATCTTTCTTAACATACACTATTAGATTTTCTGCAGCTTTTTGTCTTCAGATTTGCCAAAACCATATAATATGAGGTCAAACCTTAAGGCTCGGTTCACACTACCGCGACTTGGGATCCGACTTGTCAGACCTCAAGTCGCCCCAAGTCACTTGACATCAGAAATTCCAATATAGTTAATGAGAGCCATCTTAATGTACACTACTGAAGTCGCTCCAACTTCAGAAAAGGTTCCCATAGATTTCAAGTCGCCTCCAAGTCGGATCTCCCATCTAAGTTGTGCTGCCCCTGTGTGAACCGACACTAATGCCCCGTACACACGATCAGATATTGATGGGACATTCCGACAACAAAATCCATCTGATTTTTTCCGACGGATGTTGGGCCAAACTTGTCTTGCATACACACGGTCGCACAAAGTTCAAATCTGATCGTTCTGAACATGGTGACGTAAAACACGTACAACTGGACTATAAACGGGGTAGTAGCCAATAGCTTTCGTCTCTTAATTTATTCTGAGCATGCATGGCACTTTGTGCGTCGGATTTGTGTACACATGATCGGAATTTAAAAGATCGGATTTTGTTGTTGGAAAATTTTATATCCTGCTCTCAAACTTTGTGTGTCGGAAATTCTGACAAAAAAAGTCCGATGGAGCCCACACACGGTCGGAATTTCCGACAACACAATACGATCACACTTTTTCCATGGGAACATCTGACCGTGTGTACAGGGCATAAGAGTTTCAATTTGTATACAATCAGGCAGGCCCTTGCACTACATGGTTTTGGTAAATCGGAAGACAAAAATCTGCAAAAAATCTAATAGTGTGTATAGGGCTTAACACACAGCTGTAAAGGTTCTAATTCCTCCAGTCTTTATTAAATAAAAATGGCATTTTCACTGTAATGTGTCCGTAAGATACATTCACATTTACAGACTTTTTTGCAGTAGTGTCCTAGTACTAAATCTGACATTCTTTCAGATTTCATCAACACTTAGTTGTTGATTTACTAAAACTGGAGAGTGCAAAATCTGGTGCAACTCTGCAGAGAAACCAATAATCTTTCAGTTTTTTTTTTTTTTTTGTCAAAGCTTTAATTGAACAAGGTGAAGTTAGAATCTGATTGGCTACCATGCACAGCTGCACCAGAATTTGCACTCTCCAGTTTTAGACCATCAACCACTAAGACCCCTTTTACACTGAGGTGGTTTTCAGGCATTTTAGCGATAGAAATAGCCTCTAAATAGTGCCTGAAAACAGCCTCCCATTCATTTCAGTGTGTCTTTTCACACTGGGGCGGTGCGCTTGCGTTAGGAAAAGTCCTGCAAGCAGCATCTTTGGGGAGGTTTGGGAGCGCTGTATACAGCACTCCCAAAATGCCCTGCCCATTGAAATGAATGGCATGATGATTTGCAACAACCCCCCCCCCCCCCCCTTTCTGTGAGACATGAGGCTGTGAGCGTACTGATGTACAGCAGCTATATGCTGAAAAGTGAATGCTATATGGGACTTGTGTGTTAAATCCTCACCAGTCTATATATATCCAGCGACATCTGGCTGTGAATCTCCTGTTGTGGGGTTGACTTATACCAACTTATGTGACCGGTTCTACTGTTTATCCATAGACCCTAAAAAAGTACAAGATTACTGTGCTTTCCAATAGATTGAGCTGCCGTTCTAATTTGTAGGCAACAAAAATATATATAAAAATAATCAAAAGAACCGCGCTAACAGATAAATTATATAAATGTGAATAGACCACAAACTGCAAAAATTATTACAAACTAATCTTTCATAGTACGGCACAGTTGTAAATGAAAAACACACAGTGTATAATCCAAACCAAGTTGTGATAAATGAAAACCACTAGTGACTTAAAATGAAAAATAAATAAAGAATTTTTAAATGAATAGATATTGATGACTAAAAAAGAAAAGTCCTTAAGGTCAAATAAATGCACAAGTGGTGATTGAAAAGTTCATCAGCAAGCACCCAGTGAAAAATCCGCCACCTATAAAAATGCACGCTTACCAAAGGTAAGCTTTGAACCAGCTTATATGGAAATCCACTAAGTGGGGGCACCACCATCAATCTCTTCACAGAGGGAGGACAACTGGAACTCTCCGTCCAGAGAAACCAAATGGTCAGCAAGGGGAACCAAGGAAATAAAAGATACATTCTCCATAGTGTGAATCAGTATGAACAATTTATTAAAATAAGGGGATAATGGCACTTACATCAGAAAGTACGATTAAAAGCATGTAAACATGGAACAGCCGGCCGGCCTGCATACACCCGTTCACAGTGAGATAGAAACGATGACGTCAGCGCGTCTGCCTTCCGACGTACGTTTCGTCCTATTGGACGTTGTCATAGGAACGGCTGTTCCATGTTTACATGCTTTTAATCGTACTTTCTGATGTAAGTGCAATTATCCCCTTATTTTAATAAATTTTTCATACTGATTCACACTATGGAGAATGTATCTTTTATTTCCTTGGGTTCCCCTTGCTGACCATTTGGTTTCTCTGGACGGAGAGTTCCGGTTGTCCTCCCTCTGTGAAGAGATTGGTGGTGGTGTCCCCACTGAGTGGATTTCTATATAAGCTGGTTTAAAGCTTACCTTTGGTAAGCGTGCATTTTTATAGGTGGCGGATTTTTCACTGGGTGCTTGCTGATGAACTTTTCAATCATCACTTGTGCATTTATTTGACCTTAAGGACTTTTCTTTTTTAGTCATCAATATCTATTCATTTAAAAATTCTTTATTTATTTTTCATTTTAAGTCACTAGTGGTTTTCATTTATCACAACTTGGTTTGGATTATACACTGTGTGCTTTTCATTTACAACTGTGCCGTACTATGAAAGATTAGTTTGTAAAAATTTTTGCAGTTTGTGGTCTATTCACTTTTTTTATAATTTATCTGTTAGCGCGGTTCTTTTGAGTATTTTTATATCCATAGACCCTATCCAAGATACAGCCAGCTACTCCCATTTCCATCCAGCCTGTATTACCCCCATTATGGTTTAAAGCGGGGTTCCACCCAAATTTTGAACAATATCTGTATGTATTCTCTTCCTTGCCTAGATGCTGACATGCCGATTTAAATTTTTTTAATCGCCGTAATTACCTTTTATTTTTCTATTCTTCTTTGCACTTCCTGGTTCTCCTCCCGTGGGAGTAGGCGTGTTTCTAACCTCTCCCAGACTCCTGGGAGCTAGTCTCAGGCTTCCCAGGATGCCACTGAGCATGTGCGGGAACGAGCGGTGAATGCTGGGAGCACAGCATTCACCACATCCAGGAAATAAATGCTTGTGGGCTTCAAATGCCCACAATGAAGATGGAAACCGCCTGCAGTGAATAATATAAGTTATTCTTTCCGACAAAATCTGATACAGGCGGACATGTTACACACAATATGTGAGTATGTAATGCTGAGAAGAAAAGTTTGTGAATGAACTCAAAAAAAAAAAAAAGATAGATTGGTGGACCCCTGCTTTAATTGAACATTCAGCCTCAGCGGCATTCTATGTGGATTGCTACACCCTTTTGATTGGAAGATTACCAGAGTTTTGGTCTCTGCGGATTGAGTGGCTTTACCATTTGAATAATCTCATCCTTTCTTATCCCACTGACTGTGGAAGAGCCTGTGTATCCCCATAGACTTATTGCAGTGTGGACTGTATGTTGTGTGCTGCCGGCAGGTCTCTGAGCTGTTTGACAAAGTGTTCATTTTGAATGTTTGCTTCAGTGGTAGGTTTTTTTTTGCACTAATTCATTTTAACCATATTCAATAAAGTTGATTTTTTAAGTCCATGGTGTTCCTTTTATAAGGTTTCTTGGTGATCTCTAATCCCCATTTTATTCAGGTTGTTCTTGCTGTCTGTGCCCCTGTTAGGGAGATTCACCCTCTCTATTTGTCCTTTAATCATTATCACAGAATGTGAAAGTAAAAGACATTTCCAAATTTTGGGTTGACCCCAGAACAGGAAAAGATGGGATATCTTCCAATGGGGACACTAGTTCTGGTGACAACCTGGGAATTACTCACTATAGAGCTATTTGGCAAAAATCACTTTACAGGGGTTATAACCCTCCCTTGCTCTGTTTGTTTTTGGTTCTACTTTAAGGACAGAGTAATGTGGGCACAGATGTTTCATTGGGTGCAAATCAATGATGCATGCGTGGTTACATATGATCAGTGCCTGTGGCCAATCCTGTACACAGGTGATTTGTGTCCAGGGTCTGGCTTTGGCTGCATACCTGCTGGACGCTGCTAAGCACCCAGTGTGTATGCATCCATAGCATAGAGTGTCATAGTACAGAATCTTGAGGAAGGGGTCCCAATTTATGATCTTGCACACAGGCTCACTGCATTCAGAAATGCTCCTGATGTAAGGGGTGATGCTGACTGGGTGACTCAGGAATTGCAGCACTGTAAAGTGAAGTCATACTGTATGACTGTCAGTTTAAATTGTGAAGGTGAATGGGGTTGTTACATCCTAACATTTCACTATTAAAATGGCAAGAGAACGGGCATCCTCATTTGCTTTAGGGTTATGCTGACTAATGTCTTTCAGCATAGCGTCATTATTGAATTCTGCTCTGTTTGGATTAAAAAAACACAACTTCCAAAAGTAATTATCTGATAAAAATCCTTCTGGTAGGCAAACATGAAGCATTCTGACATCCTACACAATGACAAATATCTATCCATTCTGTAGTTATTGTAGATCTACTCTATCCAAGCGTGCAGCAGCATTATACTTGTGCTTTTCAAGTCAAATGTGTATTTAACCTCATCTACATTTTCAGACGCCTATGAAATGAATCATAACTACTGTCACAGTGACATGAAGTGACAGAGGTCCTGACCATTGGGGACAACTGTAATGCCCCGTACACACGGTCGGATTTTCCGATGGAAAATGTCCGATCAGAGCGTGTTGTCGGAAATTCCGACCGTGTGTGGGCTCCATCGGACATTTTCCATCGGATTTTCCGACACACAAAGTTGGAGAGCAGGAGATAAAATTTTCCGACAACAAAATCCGTTGTCGGAAATTCCGATCGTGTGTACACAAATCCGACGGACAAAGTGCCACGCATGCTCAGCATAAATAAAGAGATGAAAGCTATTGGCCACTGCCCTGTTTATAGTCCCGACGTACGTGTTTTACGTCACCGCGTTTAGAACGATCGGATTTTCCGACAACTTTGTGCGACCGTGTGTAGACAAAACAAGTTTGAGCCAACATCCGTCGGAAAAAATCCTAGGATTTTGTTGTCGGAATGTCCGAACAAAGTCCGACCGTGTGTACGCCCTATAAAAGTCAGAAAGGGGCTGTAAATTTTCTTCACTTCATCTAAAGCAAAGAAAAAAAAATTTTAACTGGAGTTTTACTTTAACATTCACTTGACATTACATAGTAGATGCCCGACTCATTCGTTTCTGGCCAAAGAAAAGAGTCCAGTCTTTATATTTCTTTAGGACCTTCACATGGGGACCGAGTGTGACCTTCAGAATGGTGTTCCACCTGGTAGCAGGGAACAGAAAAGCAGGGTGAAATGCATCGAAGAGAGAAGTCCAAGTGGGGCTTTGTTTGTGCTTACAAGAATCAATAAAGCTTTTATAATAATGCTGAAATTGTTGGAGTGCAACCTTTCTTTATGTCTTGGACTTCGGCTTGGGTACTAGTAGCCAGGAGCAAAAGCGCAGGGGGGGTTTGGAAATGCGTTATACAAACAGCTTTGCCCTGATCACTTAAACCAGCCATAGATGGATCGAATCTCAATCGGTTCACCAGCCGAGATTCTATGCACTTATGGGCAGGCTGGTGGTACTGAAGTCAATCCATCGATTGACTTCAATACAACCAACCTGTCAGATTTTTTTTATGCAGTCATTGATGGCGGCTATAACAGCCAGCAGTGATCGTTGTGTTCTGCCAGCAGGGAAGGCTCCCCACCAACAGAACACAACAGCTCTGCGGGAGCGATTCCCCCATCAACATTGACTGTGTTGCTGGGGAATGAAGCAATTTTCTTTCCTTCCACCCGTAGTGGAAAGAAAGAAAATTGCATAATCTATGGGCTGCTTTAAGTTCTGTCTTAAGATAAAAAGTGCCTTCTAGCTCCCCTTTCACTTACCTCTCCATTGGCATGAACAGGAACTTTTGCCCAAACATAACATTTGTTTATTGGTTTACAGCATGTCTTTGTGCAATCAGGGCAATCAGATCCTCTATGAATCATGTCCAGCTTAGGTTTAGAGATAACCCTAGGGTACAGTTATACAGCAAAATATTTTCAAGCATTGATCACACTATCCGTTCTGTACCAATCAGAGAGTGGACTGCAGCTCTTGATGTTGCATTATCTCTGAAAATGAATAAAGAAAAATTCAACTCAGTTGATCACCCTTCCCCTTAAAAGATTCGCTGGCCAGACGTTTCTCTACCATAAACATACTGAATATATGGCATTCATTGAATGTCTAAGTATGCCTATTGCTAGAGCCTATTTTTACAACAACCACTCAATTATGTCCAATAGTTATGTACAGAAACACAAATGGAAGAAATGCAAAACCAGCTCTGCTATGAAGATGATCTTGCCAAAAGAAAATCCTTCTTTGTTTCAGCATGGCAAAAGGATATTTATCAGTTGTGTCAACAATTAAGTAAACCTAGTCCACTCCAGTCCTATATAGTGCCTGTCTGCCATGCTTAGTATATAATCCTCTCAGGCTTCTCAGTCTTATCACTTTAATTATGTGTGTGCAAAGTGCTAGTAGGTGCATTGTTCTTGACAAAATAGATTATTTGTAGATCATCAGATATGAAATGACAGAGGGAAAAAAAAAACGTCTTAAAGGGAAAGCATCAGGCTTTCTTCCCATGTAGCTGGCATTGCACAATGGTTTATGATGTACCATTTGTGAACATTCAGCCTTTAAAACATTATTTCTCCTTTTGTCAAATCTAAATTGCACTGATTATTTTATGTTGCTAAACTCTTCACAAGCAAGTACCTTTTATAACTATAAATATATCTCTGCGCTGGTCTGGTATAGAACTGCTGCAACACAAAATTAGTAATGGTGCGCTGTTCCTTTAAATTAGTGAACTCATGTGATAATATACAAAAATAACTAGCAATGTGAGAGAATTGATTGATGCAATCAATTACTCCTATAGCATCATGCGTAGCTCCTCCCCCATACGCGTTACGCTCAACCAGAACTGGCGGGGTGGGGCTACGGCGTCACCCTACAGTCTATTTAAATACCACCATTGTGCATCAGGGGGACCGATGGAGAGCCAGAGACATCCATCACCTGCTGAGGCAGCAAAGTGTCAGCTCTTTGGAAAAAAAGTGCCCTCATCACAAATTGTTTCTTGATTGCTGGATAACCAATCAATGTCAGTTCATCGTCAAACTGACTTACAGCCAGGAAAGCCGCCTCAGATATGTTGATTTTCATAGCCAAGTCCAGGATTTACATAGATGTTTATCTGAATACTTTGACCAGTGAGATCAATCAAATTGTTAGGAACTGTCTTCCTCAATTTATGATTTCACGGACATCGACGTCACCGGACTCCTCCCCCCTTCCCTTCTATATACAGATATTCCGCGCTTGGGACAGATACCAATATGAACTGCAGCCCCCCAAAAAAAGGAAAACACCTAGGTGAAGTCCAAGAACTAAAAACTAAAAAAAAAAAAAGGGGAATTGGCGCTGTTCACTATTCAGATAATGATAACATATCTCACCCTAATGTGTGTTAGGAATGTGTGTGCATCAAAGTGTATCATCAAACATGGTTAAAACTCAGTGAAAAAATACTGAAAAACTATTGTGTGTTATCACATAAATATTGAATGTGCAAATCACCCCAAAAAATTATTTAAAGAAAAATAAAAGTTGCTATAGGTGTAATTAAAACAACAATAGTCATAAAAACTGTCTGGAGACATGCTTGGCCAGTCTATCACCTTTACCCTCAGCTTCTTTAGCAAGGCAGTGGTCGTCTTTGAGGTATATTTGGGGTCGTTATCATTTTGGAATACTGCCCTGCGGCCCAGTCTCTGAAGGGGAGGGGGTCATGCTCTGCTTCAGTATGTCACAGTACATGTTGGCTTTCATGGTTCCCTCGATGAACTGTAGCTTCCCATTGCCAGCAGCACTCATGCAGCCCCAGACCATGACACTCCCACCACCATGCTTGACTGTAGGCAAGACAGACTTGTCTTTGTACTCCTCACCTGGTTGCCGCCACACAAGCTTGACACCATCTGAACCAAATAAGTTTATCTTGGTCTCATCAGACCACAGGACATGGTTCCAGTAATCCATGTGCTTAGTCTGCTTGTCTTCAGCAAACTATTTGCGGGCTTTCTTGTGCATCATCTTTAGAAGAGGCTTCCTTTTGGACAACACCCATGTAGACCAATTTGATGCAGTGTGCGGCGTATGGTCTGAGCACTGACAGGCTGACCCCCCACCCCTTCAACCTCTGCAGCAATGCTGGCAGCACCCATACATCTAATTAAAGACAAACCCTGGATATAACACTGAGCATGTGCACTCAAGTTCTTTGGTCGACCATGGCGAGGCCTGTTCTGAGTGGAACCTGTCCTGTTAAACCGCTGTATGGTCTTGGCCACTGTGCTGCAGCTCTGTTTCAGGGTCCTGGCAATCTTCCTATAGCCTAGGCCATCTTTATGTAGAGCAACAATTCTTTTTTTTCAGATCTTCAGAGAGTTCTTTGCCATGAAGTGCCATGTTGAACTTCCAGTGACCAGTATGAGAGAGTAAGAGCGATAACACCAAATTTAACACACCTGCTCCCAATTCACACCTGAGACCTTGTAACACTAACAAGTCACATGACACCGGGGAGGAAAAATTACTAATTGGGCCCAATTTGGACATTTTCACTTGGGGGTGTACTCACTTTTGTTGCTAGTGGTTTAGACATTAATGGCTGTGTGTTGAGGTATTTTCATGGGACAGCAAAATGACACTGTTATACAATCTGTACACTCACTACTTTACATTGTAGCAAAGTGTCATTTCTTCAGTGTTGTCACATGAAAAGATATAATAAAATATTTACAAAATGCTAGGGGTGTACTTTTGTGAGATACTGTATATGACAAATAACTGTGTAAATAAATTATTCCACTCTGTGTCTGCCAGTGCTCAAATGAAAATTAACAAAGTGCTCCGTCCACAAGAAAAGAGGATGGCCTCTTACCAGATCTGATAGATCCCTATTACAGAGATTAAAGGAGCTTGTGCAGGAGTAGGGTACAGGTAATATTGGATCATTGCAAGCAGTTACACCTTTGCTTATCTAAGATACAAAGTTAATCTAAATCTATTTCCGGTGTCACTTCCTCTTCAAAAATCCTCTTGGCTGGCGTTGCAGGTCATTCTCCATTTCCCAGTAGATGACAGTTGTGTGGAAACGCGTTGGATCAGAGAGTATTTGCAGAGAGTATTTGCAAAGCTATCTGAGCTAGCTGGCAGGCTAGGGATACAGTTCATGCTTGAATTTTTTAACCTCAATATAAGTGTAACTTATATTCTTTTAATAAAAAGTTGGCTGATTTACACTATGAGGCTTTTCCCTTTGCATATTTAGTTGTATGAAAAAGTATTTGCCCCCTTTCTGATTTTTTTTTTTTGGGATATTTGTCATATTTAAATGACTCAGATCATCAAACAAATTTTATTATTACACAAAGATAACCTAATTAAATACAAAATGCAGTTTTTAAATAATGGTTTAATTTATTAAGGCAAAAAAACTGTCCAAACCTGCCTGGCTTTATGTGAAAAAGTAATTGCCCCCTAAACCTAGTAATTGGTTGTGCCATCCTTGGCAGCAACAACTGCAATCAAGTGTTTGCGATAACTGGCAATGAGTCTTTCACATTGCTGTGGAGCAATTTTGGCCCACTCTTCTTTGAAGAATTGTTTTAATTGAGCAACATTGTAGGGTTTTCCAGCATGAACGGGCTGTGTAAGGTCATGATACAGCATCTCAATTGGATTTAAGTCCTAAGGGCTTTGACTAGGCCACTGCAAAACCTAAATTGTGCTTTGTTTGAATCATTTGGAGGTGGACTTGCTGTTGTGTTTTGTATCATTGTCCTGCTGCATAAACCAAGTGCAATTAAGCTTGAGGTCATGAACTGATGGCCGGACGTTCTCCTTTAGGATTTTCTGGTAGAGCTCAGAATTCATGGCTCCATCAATTATGGTAAGTTGTCCAGGTCCTGAAGCTGCAAAACAGCCCCAGACCATCACGCTACCACCACCATGTCTGACTGTTGATATGATGTTCTTGTTATGAAATGCTGTATTAGTTTTATGCCACATGTAACAGCACGCACACCTTCAAAAAAGTTACATTTTTGTCTCATCAGTCCACAGAATATTTGCCTAAAAGTGGGGATAATCAAGATGTTTTTTGGTAAATGTGAGATGAGTCTTTGTGTTTTATTTGGTCAGCGGTGGCTTTGGCCTTGGAACTCTCCCATGGTGCCATTTTTGCCCAATCTCTTTCCTATTGTTGAATCTTGACTACTGATCTTACCTGAGGCAAGTGAAGCCTGCAGTTCTTTAGATGTTGTTCTGGGTTCTTTTTTGACCTCCTGGATGAATTGTTGTCATGTTCTTGAAGTCATTTTTGTAGGCTAGCCACTCCTGGAAAGGTTCACCACTGTTCCAAGTTATCTCCATTTGTGGATAATGGCTCTCCCCATGGTTCACTGGAGTTCCAAAGCCTTAGAAATGGCTTTGAAACCCTTCCTAAACCGATACATGTACATTACTTTGTTTCTAATCTGTTCTTGAATTGTTTTAGATTGTGGCATGATGTGTGGCTTTTTGTGATCTGTTAGCGTGCTTCACTTTGTCAGACAGCTTCTATTTATGTGGTTTCTTGAATCAACAGGTCTGGCAGTAATCAGGCCTGGGTGTGGCAAGTATAATTTAACTTAGCTTTCCAAAAAAATGTGGTTAATCACAGTTCATTCATGATTCAGTATGGGAGGGGGCAATTACTTTTTCACATAGGGCCAGGCAGGTTTGAACAGCTTTTTTCCCTTAATAAATTAAATAATAATTGAAAAACTGCATCTTGGATTTACTCGGGGTATCTTTGTGTAATATTAAAATGTGTTTGATGATCTGAATCAGTTAAGTGTGAGAAATATGTAAAAAAATAAAAAAATCAGGAAAGGGGCAAATACCTTTTCACAGCACTGTATGTTCCTTTAATACACAGAGTTCATCCCCGCAAGCACATCAAGGCATGCTGTTTGAAACGTACACACCTGTGATTACTCCTGGATAGAGCACTTAGTTAATTTCCCTTGAGCACTGGCAGACACAGAGTGGAATAATATATTTACACATTTATTTGTCATATATATTCTCTATCAAGTGTGTGGACTTGTTTATGGACTTGAATTGAATATCATTTTTTGACACATTGGGAATTTTTTGAACAATGCATTTTTTTATTGCACTTTATTTTTTTGCATCACTAGTGGTGAATTTATAATCAGAGTATATTTATATACACTATTTGTTTGATGCAATCACTCCTATAGCAAGCGCTCAATCAATTCACTCACATTGCTTGTTATTTTTGTATATTATCACATGAGTTCACAAATTTAAAGGAACAGCACACCACAAGAAAGTACCTGCTGTACCAGTTTATTTCTTATTAAAAATCTTCCACGTTGTAGCACCAATCAAAATTGCTTACAATTCAAGAGCAGCAATACATTATTTTATTTTTGTGAATAGCCTTATTCTAATATTCACCTAGATGATGCACAAGTCTACACAAATACATAATGCATACAGGGCTGTGCAAGATAGATTTAAATCTCTTTCATTACGGGACCAATTTGGTATAGCCATCACATAGTGTAATAATAATAAATTATATTTGTTCTTAATGCTATAATGGTTTAGAGTTCAGCCGCTCGATACACTTATGCCTATGTATTAAATTATAGAATTCTGCCAAGTTGTCACTTGCAGCAGGCTTCAATTAAATGTTTATAGTCAAATCAATCACTGTTATGTTGTTACAGTGTATAATTAACTTCTGTTATTTGCTCTCTTTTGGTCTGTTAAATATACATTTGAAAGGATTTTATCATATGTTTTTGACAAATGCATAAAGATACCTATTGCTTCTTCCAGAAATCATGTGAACTGATAACTGTCTATGCTCTCTGCCTCTGGGGACTGTTATCAGTATTGTTTCCAGCTGTTTCTGTAGACTACAAATACTTCGGAAATAGGGGGGGGGGGGGGGGGTGGTTGCTGTAGTCTTCTCCTGGGATGATAATGCTGCTCCTCCATAGATATAATATGATAAGTAAGTGTTGTCACCCTAGGATAGAAAGTGTGGTATTGGAAGGACCACCAAGTAAAGAAAAAAAAAAAAAGCCTGAAACTAATGCCTACAGCAGTTTTAACCACTTAAGCCCCAGACAATTTGGCTGCCTAAAGACCAGAGGACTTTTTACAATTTTGCACTGCGCTGCTTTAACTGGTAATTGCGCGGTCATGCAATGCTGTACCGAAACGAAATTTGTGTCCTTTTGTTCACACAAATAGAGCTTTCTTTTGTTGGTATTTGATTGCCTCTGCAATTTTTATTTTTTGCGATTATAAATGGAAAAATACCAAAAATTTTGAAAAAAAATATTTTCAAATTTTTGTTAAAAGAAAAATCCAATAAACTCAATTTTAGTCATACATTTAGGCCAAAATGTATTCAGCCACATGTCTTTGGTAAAAAAATGTCAATAAGTGTATATTTATTGGTTTGCACAAAAGTTATAGCGTCTACAAACTAGGGTACATTTTCTGGAATTTACATAGCTTTTAGTTTATGACTGCCTATCTCATTTCTTGAGGTGATAAAATGGCAGGGCAGTACAACCCCCCCCCCAAAAAAAATGACTTCATTTTGGAAAGTAGACACCCCAAGGAAATTGCTGAGAGGCATGTTGAGCCCATTGAATATTTAATTTTTTCGTCCCAAGTGATTGAATAATGACAAAAAAAAATATTTTTTTTTACAAAAAGTTGTCACTAAATGATATATTGCTCACACATGCCATAATTATATGTGGAATTGCACCCCAAAATACATTTTGCTGCTTCTGCTGAGTATGGGGATACCACATGTGTGGGACTGTTTGAGAGCCTAGCCGCGTACGGGGCCCTGAAATCCAAGCACCGCCTTCAGGATTTCTAAAGGCGTAAATTTTTGATTTCACGCCTCGCTACCTATCACAGTTTTGATGGTCATAAAATGCCAAGATGGCACCCCCCCCCCCAATGACCCCATTTTGGAAAGTAGACACCCCAAGCTATTTGCTGAGAGGCATGTTGAGTTCATGGAATAATTTTATATTTTGCCACAAGCTGCGGGAAAATTACAAACTTTTTTTTTTGCACAAAGTTGTCACTAAATGATATATTGCTCAAACATGCCATGGACATATGTGGAATTATACCCCAAAATACATTCTGCTGCTTCTCCTGAGTATGGGAATACCACATGTGTAGGACTTTTTGGGAGCCTAGCCGCATACGGGGCCCTGAAAATCAATCACCGCCTTCAGGATTTCTAAGGGCGTAAATTTTTTATTTCACTCCTAACTACCTATCACAGTTTTGAAGGCCATAAAATGCCAATATAGCACAACCCCCCCCCCCCCCAAATGACCCCATTTTGGAAAGTGCACCCCAAAAATAAATTGTCTTTTTCACACAACTTGTGTCAAAATATAAAATATTCCATGGACTCGACATGCCTCTCAGCAAATAGCATTGGGGGGGGGGGGGGGGGGGTTGAACTGTTTTTAACTGTGGTGGTAAAATCACCTCCTACAGCGATGGAGTCACGGCTTTATGTATCGTGGGAGCAAACGCTGTTGCTGTCAAGATAAATAAATCCGCGCTGCAACTGAATGGCGTACCTGCTAAGCAAATGATGGTTAACAATAAAACAAAGTAACATTACAGTATAACAGTAAGACTTACCATACCTGCAAAGCAAATACAAAAAAAACCAATAAAACATTTTTTAACGCAATCTGTGCTTAAAATATATATATGTCGAAGCATGGGGGCATCCTACCCCGTCGGGCCAGGGGCCTCACAGGCTGACAGCTGCAACACACACTGCTTTTAAATGAGAAATCCTGGATAGGAAATCAATTCCAGAACTACACAGCTCGCACGGTCAGTGTTCAAACACTTTAAAATGCAAAGTACGATGTGACTATATACGTACCTACCAGTTTGTGTAAAATCAATATTACGCATTTAATGTGTGTTCATTTGTTTAAATTGCAGACGTTTGCACGTTCTCCGACAAAATCGCATACACCCCTGATGAAGAAATGGCAATTTCGAAACGCGTTGGGTTTTTTTCTGTTGTGTTTACCATCAACCCAACAGATCTCTGCGATTATCAGCTGTCTTCTTTGAACTGTCATTGTATGAATAGTCCTGTCCAGTATCCAATTATGATCTTCTGATATGTGTAGTCTATATATGTGCTTATCATTTTAAACTTATGTTTCCTAATAAAATCTTATACACTTTTTATATACACCTCATTGCGCTATCTACCCCTCTCCAAAAGTCCCACTCAGAGGAAACCTGATTCTTTCAATGTTTTGCTACTCGGGATGTGGGGCAGTCTAGCGTGTACTCTGTGACATTTAGCACTTCTTCAATTAATCAAAAGTTAGGAGCAAATCGCTCCTCCACCCCTGCTGCCCCCATGCTTTGGCATATATGCTGTTTTTTTTAACTGTGGTGGTGAAAAAGACCTGAACAAATTAATGGGGTGGGCGACTACATGGCAAATGAGGTTCAATGTAAAAAAATGTAAAATAATGCATTTGGGTGGCAAAAATATGAATGCAATCTATACACTGAGGGGAGAACCTCTGGGGGAATCTAGGATGGAAAAGGACCTGGGGGTCCTAGTAGATGATAGGCTCAGCAATGGCATGCAATGCCAAGCTGCTGCTAATAAGGCAAACAGAATATTGGCATGTATTAAAAGGGGGATCAACTCCAGAGATAAAACGATAATTCTCCCGCTCTACAAGACTCTGGTCCGGCCGCACCTGGAGTATGCTGTCCAGTTCTGGGCACCAGTCCTCAGGAAGGATGTACTGGAAATGGAGCGAGTACAAAGAAGGGCAACAAAGCTAATAAAGGGTCTGGAGGATCTTAGTTATGAGGAAAGGTTGCGAGCGTTGAACTTATTCTCTCTGGAGAAGAGACGCTTGAGAGGGGATATGATTTCAATTTACAAATACTGTACTGGTGACCCCACAATAGGGATAAAACTTTTTCGCAGAAGAGAGTTTAATAAGACTCGGGGCCACTCATTACAATTAGAAGAAAAGAGGTTTAACCTTAAACTACGTAGAGGGTTCTTTACTGTAAGAGCGGTAAGGATGTGGAATTCCCTTCCACAGGCGGTGGTCTCAGCGGGGAGCATTGATAGCTTCAAGAAACTATTAGATAAGCACCTGAACGACCGCAACAGGATATGTAAGGTAATACTGACACATAATCACACACATAGGTTGGACTTGATGGACTTGTGTCTTTTTTCAACCTCACCTACTATGTAACTATGTAAATCTTCTCCTACAGCACTGGCATCAACGGCTTTATGTATCGTGGGAGCAAACGCTGTTGCCGTCAAGATAAATAAATCTGCGCTGCAGCTGAATGGTGTACCTGAAAACAAAAAAATTATTAACAATAGAACACAGTAAACAGTAAAGTATAAAAAAATTATACACCTGAAAAGCAAACATGATAAAACATAACAACAATAAGCATTGCATAATAGAATACAGTAAAAAAAGAGCAGAACAATAGAGAGAGAGAGAGAACAATAAAACAACTATTTTTGTTTTTTTTTTATTTTATATATTTTTATTTATTTTATTTTTTTTTTACTTTTTTTTTTTTACACTTTTTTTGTAACTGTAATGATTGTAACTGTAACGGTTCCAGGTTCGGGTCTCTCAAAATGTGATGGCATCTTGGGAGACCCTGTGAAAGTGTGTCCTAGTCTGTGCAGTGCTGTACCCTACGCTAAAACTCCACTAGTGTATGGTAGCGTTCAAAACATTCACCAATGCAAAGACCAGGATTGTCAGTATAGGAGGGACAATAATAGCGGGTGTTACGCCTATATCCGCGCTTGCTACAGACATGACATCTTCTTTGGGGGGCTTGTTGGGTAGGGGTACTCGGGAAGACATACGGAAAATGCCTCTCATGCAGCCGGGTTACTGCATTTGGATTGGGAAGGTGAGGTGGAGCATCATCTGGAAACAGAAGGGCTCTGACGATCTCTTCCTGGAATTTAAGGAAGGATCCAGTCCGTCCTGAAGCTCCGTTGAGGTCCACCCCTCCCATATTTTAGTTATATTCATGGACACCGAGGGGTTTCTCCACAACACCAGTCGTCTTAGGAATTTGGACCGTCGTGTCTGCATGAAGGGAGGAAAGAATGAAAACATTCTTATTATCCCTCCACTTCACAGCGAGCAAGTTATTACACTTCAAGCAGGCTCTCTCCCCCAGCCTAAGATGGGAATCTATAAGCCGCTGGGGAAAGCCCCGGCGATTAGATCGCACAGTGCCACATGCGCCAATCTGATGATCAAACAAGTGACTAAAAAGTGGCACGCTTGTGTAATAATTGTCCACATACAAATGGTACCCCTTTCTGAATGAGGGTGACACCAAGTCCCACACAATCTTGCCAGCGCTCCCTATGTAATCTGGGCAGTTCGGCGGCTCTACGTGACTATCTCTTTACTCGTAAACCGTAAAACTACATGTATAGCCTGTGACCCTGTCACAGAGCTTATACATCTTGACCCCGTATCTGGCACGCTTGCTGGGAAGATACTGTTTGAAGACAAGCTGCCAGAAAACTTAATCAGGGACTAATCAACGCAGACAACTTGATGGGGAGTAAACAAGTCTGCAAAACGTTGGTTGAAGTGGTTTACGAGGGGTGAATTTTGTAGAGCCGATCGTATCCAGGGTATCCACGAGGACGACAGAGTTCATTGTTGTCACAATGCATGAACCGCAAGATCTGCTCATATCGTGCCCTGGTCATGGAGGCAGAGAACATGGACATATGGTAACTTGGGTCAGTGGACCAATATGACCGCAACATACTTATTTTAACTATGCCCATGTCGAGGGATAGGCCCAGAAAGGGCTTAAATTCAGAAACCGTAATTGGTTTCCATTCTTTGGCAAGGGAGGACTGGGCATTAGCGGCGATTAATTGACCAGCATACAAATTACTTTGATCCACAATAGATCTATAGAGATCTTTGGTGAAAAGCAGCGAATAAAAATCAAGTGACGTAAAAGCAACTGTTTCCACCTGAATGCTGGGTTGGCCAGTGAATGGGGGAAGTACGGGTGCTGCAGAAGTGGTGGGCTCCCAATTAGGATTGGCAAATTCTGCAGGAAGGACACTTTGGGCATGACAGGCCTGTCTTTGTCTTCTTGGTGGCCGCGGGACACTATTTGTGCTTGCCACCCCGCCAGCTTGAACTGCACTTATGGGACTCGCCACGTCACCAAGTGTTACTGCAGTGCTGGTTTGACTACGACCGGGGTGTGCTAGGCCACTGGTGCTTGTCAGTTCACCAGAAGGATGAGCGGCACTAGTACTTCTCTGCTCCATACAAGAGCCCTGCGGTTCTTGCACCTCAACAACAGCAGAAGAAGATCAGGGTCTGGTACGCCTGACCTTGACAGGGACCACAACTCCGTCATCAGAGCTATCTGTCATGGAGCCGCTGTCATCTACAGGATCGTACACTGAGCCTGAATCTGACAGATGAGTGACTTCCTCTTCACTATCTGTCATGCTCAGAAATGTGTAGGCCTCTTCACTAGTGTACCTTCGATTTGCCATTTTGGGCTTTAAATTTACTGGTACACTAGTGAGACTCACAGGTAAAAAAGCTCCTAGGCTGTCAGCAACTGTATCAAATGCTACCATAAAAACTGTTAGCGATCGTATGGATCAGGCCTGACTCTGCGAATGCTGCAGTTATGTGTTTAGTGTTTTGTAAGTGACAGTGATCGATTGATACTGCACTTGGGTGGGCTGGGCTGGGTGGAGGGGCAAAACGTAGGTGCTAGCAGGTATCTGCGCTGATCCTGCTAACAATGCGTTTTGGGAACCCTTAACTGCTGGGGACGCTAGTATAGATCTGATCGGATCAGATATCTATCCGTTCAGACATTATACCACTAAGGGAGGTGTATGCTGCGTGCGTGGGTGTTAGCGGTACTGGCACTAATCTAACGCTGCCTGGGGCGACGCAGACCCTATCTGACCTTAAAACCTAACTGATATCACCCGCCGGGCGATCAGGGGGTTAAAGCTTTATTGGGTAATAAACGGCGGGTATAAAAAACAGACTAACTAACCAGCGTCACCTGTAACACTTACACGGTGATTACTGGTGAAAGGGTTAACTAGGGGGCAATCAGGGGGTTAAAACCTTTATTAGGTAGTATATGGAGGTACCTGACACTATAAAAAGCTGACGGTGAACCTAAATAACTAACAGGCTAACTAGCGTCACCCGTGACACCAATACAGTAATCAGAAAAATGATCGATTAGTGACACGGACGATGGGGTGAAAGGGTTAACTGGGGGGCGATCAAGGGGTTAAACCTTTATTGGGGGGTAGAGGGGTACCCTAGACCTAAAGGGGCCTACCTCTAACAGCCCAAACACTTATAACAGTCACAAATGAAACCAATGCAGTGATCAGTAAAAAAATAAAAACTGCTATTGGTGTCACTGTGACAGGGGGTGCAGGGGGGGGGGGTGATCGGGGAGTGTTTTATGTGCCTATGTGTACTAGTGTTAGTGTAGTGTTGGTGCAAACTCACTGTGATGTCTTCTTTCCTCGGGAGCCGGAACGAAAAGGCTCCACGAGGGGAGATGACATCACTTCCTCTGCTTCTGTTTACATTTCAGAAGCAGAGGAAGCTTCCCATTCATCAGGAGCGATCGTGAGGGGGTGGCTATAAATCAGTGGCCTCCCCCTCAGGACGGATCGCTTCAGCAACGATGCCGACCGCACACGAGAGAGGGGGTAACGTACGGGTACGTTAAACTGCCTGCCCATGCCATTCTGCCGACGTATATCGTCGTGAGGCAGTCGGCAAGTGGTTAAAACTATTTTTGCTCTTGGGTTTAACCACTAGGCGCCCACGCTATAGCCGAAAGACGGCTACAGCGCGGACTCCAATTGCCGGGAGGGCGTCCCTGGACGTCCTCCTGTTTACTTCCGCATTGCGCGCTCCCGCGGGCACGCATCGCGGAAGTTTTGTGCTGGCCGTGTCCCTCGGACACAGCCAGTCACAGATCGCCGTAAACGGCCAATGACAGTGGCCGTTTACAGTGCGATCGCTCTACCAATGAGAGAGGATCTCATATATAAACATATGAGATCATCTCTCATCGCTGTCTCTGTGTGAGGAGGGAGAGCGAACCGCTGCGGCGGTAAGTGTAAAAAAAGAAAAAAAAAAAAGAAAAGAAAAATAAGTGTCCCCACTGTTATCTGTCCTGCCATCTGCCCCTGCCAACTGTCCTGCCATCTGCCCCTGCCAACTGTCCTGCCAACTGTCCTGCCATCTGTCCTGCCATCTGCCCCTGCCATCTGTCCTGCCATCTGCCCCTGCCATCTGTCCTGCCATCTGCCCCTGCCATCTGTCCTGCCATCTGTCCCTGCCATCTGTCCCTGCCATCTGACCCTGCCATCTGTCCCCAGTGCCATCTGTCCCCAGTGCCATGTATAAGTGCCATCTGTCATCAGTGCCACATAGTGCCATTTGTCATCAGTGCCACCTGTCAGTGTCACGTGCCATCTGTCATCAGTGTCACGTGTCATCAGTGCCAAGTATCAGTGCCATCTGTCATCAGTGTCATCAGTGCCACGTATCAGTGCCATCTGTCATCAGTGTCATCAGTGCCACGTATTAGTGCCATCTGTCATCAGTGCCACGTATTAGTGCCATCTGTCATCAGTGCAATGTATTAGTGCCATCTTTCATCAGTGCCACGTGTCATCAGTGCCACATATTAGTGCCATCTGTCATCAGTGCCATTTGTCATCAACGCCACATGTCATCAGTGCCACATATTAGTGCCATCTGTCATCAGTGTCACGTGTCATCAGTGCCACGTATTAGTGCCATCTGTCAGTGCCACGTATTAGTGCCACCTGTCATCAGTGTCACGTATTAGTGCCATCTGTCATCAGTGCCATGTATTAGTGCCATCTGTCATCAGTGCCACATCAGTGTCAGTGCCACGTATCAGTGCCATCTGTCATCAGTGCCACATCAGTGCCACGTATCAGTGCCATTTGTCATCAGTGCCACGTCAGTGTCACATGTCATTGTCCTGGTTCTCCAGGGCCTTCAAAAGTGTAATAGGTAGTCAACAAGTCAGATGTGTAATTTATGCTCCTAGAACACGTGATGGTGCTCCCTGCATGTTGGGCCTCTCTATGTGGCCAGGCTGTGAAAAAGTCCCACACATGTGGTATCGTAATACTCAGGAGGAGTAGCAGAATGTATTTTGGGGTGTTATTTGTGGTATACACATGCCATGTGAGAGAAATAACCTATTACAATGACAATTTTGTGGGGGGAAAAAAAAAAATCTTCATTTTGAAAAGAATTGTGGGAAAAAATGACAACATCAAAAACCTTACCATGCATCTTACTGAATACCTTGGAATGTCTACTTTCAAAAAAGGGGTCATTTGGGGGGTATTTGTACTTTCCTGACTTGTTCGGGTGGCAAGAAATGAGATAGGCCACCAGTACTTCAGATGTGATCAATTTTTTATGATTTGCACCATAACTTGTAGACTCTCTAACTTTCACAAAGACCAAATAATATCCAGTAATTTGGGTTGTTTTTACCAAAGATATGTAGCAGTATAAATTGTGGCCAAAATTTATGAAGAAAAATTACTAATTTGCAAAATTTTATCACAGAAACAAAGAAAAATGCGTTTTTTTTCAAAATTTTCGGTCTTTTTTCATTTATAGCGCAAAAAATAAAAACCCCAGAGGTGATCAAATACCACCAAAATAAAGCTCTATTTGTAAGAAAAAAAGGACAAAAAATTCATTTGGGTACAGTGTTGCATGACTGAGTAATTGTCATTCAAAGTGTGAGAGCGCTGAAAGCTGAAAATTGGTCTGGTCACGAGGGGGGTTTAAATGCCCAGTTGTCAAGTGGTTAAATTTACTTTAAAGTGGGCCTTCATCCTCTTTATACAAATAAACAAACAAATAGCGCAGGTTACATGGTTTGTGTTATATACAAATGTTGCTATAAAAATGTCCTTTTGAGCATTGCGCTCTTTGTGAGATGCAAACAGTCTATAGGTAGGGCAGCCTTTTGATGGGAGGTGAAGCCGCTCCAAATATGCAAAGGAAAAACAACAGGAAAGGCGCCTCTTAGTAAACTGTATATTTAATGGTATATAAGCATTAAAAACACTCACATTAAAAACTTAGATAGTCCGGCATGGGGAGTTCAGTATAGCCATACAGGATTGCGTCCTCCTATGTCCACAGTCTTATTCCTCTATTGCTGACGGCTGGTCCGTGTGGTGGAAGCTTCCGGTATCAGTGTTAATCCAGAACGAGGCTTGGGCACCGCCGAGTAGTCAATTGGGAGGCTGGGACGCTGGAACGCACATCCAAAGCATGTGCTGTACTGCCGTAAGGCGACGCGTTTCAGAGCATGCGCACTCGAGCGCGCTCCTTTCTCAAGCTAGGGAATACAGGAAACTGCAGCCTATTTAAGTGCTCTAATGGCACCGCCACCTAATGGATATAGTTGTAATTACATAGGGAATACAGGTGATGTTACAAGAGAAGGGGCCAAACGGAAAGATCTATATGTTTGTATTAAAAATTAGGTAATTGTGTGCCTACTGATTGTTGGTATAAAACATTAGTATGTATGTAATGATATTGTTATGCTTACTATCACTGCTTGTGGCAAATATATAAATAAACAAATACATCTATTAATAAACAAATACATCTATTTAAATTAACTGTAGTAGTGCTGAGCTAAATATTTGTGTAATTACCTAAATGAACTTAATAAACCATGTGCAATATATACAAATAAATAGTATTATTATGGGCACATTTATGCACAATGGCACTATTTGATAGAATAATACTTAATAATAAATTAGATAAAAATTATTATTATAAAATGAATTAAAATTAGAGCATATATATATACACTATATATATATATATTATTATAAAATGGTACTTTATGTTAAAATGAACCTCAACTACTAATGGGGGGGCCTATTAGATATATATTAGATATATGGCGAGGTTATGGCAGAATTCTTACTTCATAGATATATATTAATATTCGCTCTAGGTCAGTATTATTATAGGATGGTGGATATCTCTAATTCTTCGTTAATTCCACCAGGATTTAGGGCGTCTAAAGAATAAATCCAGAAAGTTTCTCTTTCACATAATCTGTGAAATTTTTCAGCTATGGGTAAATTCTTAGGCATTTGTTCAATAACCCATACCTCGAGACCTTCAGTGGAATTGGCATGGTGTTCACAGAAATGGCGGGGGACACTATGTTTGTCCCTCCCACCTTCTATTTTTCTTTTATGTTCCCCGAATCTTTGCCTAAGTGGGCGTATCGTGCGCCCCACATAGATAAGATTACATGGGCAACTTAGGCCATAAACTACAAATTCCGAACCACAATTGTAGAAATTGTCAAGTAAATAGGTTTTCCCTTTTGTGGTGAATTGTTTTTTCCCATGTTTGACAAACATACACGTTTTGCACATGGCTTTTCTACATTGGAACATGCCCTTGAGAGGAATCATGTGGGCCTGTGCTGGTGCGGTTTCTTTGATGGGCTTTAATTTGCTGGGTGCTATTTGGTTTTTTATATTAGGGGCTTTTTTATAAGTGATTTTAGGATAATTGGGTAGGACTGGTTTGAGATATGGGTCCTCGAGGAGGATAGGCCAATGTTTTCTAAATATTGCTTCCATTTTGGAAAATTTTGTGTGAAACCTAGTAATGAAACGTCCTGATAAATTGGATGTATTTTCATTTTGATGTTGGATAACGGGTATGGGTTGCAAATAATATTTTTGTGCTTGGTCAACCAATGACTCTGGATACCCTTTGTCTTTAAGTTTTTTTCTTAGTAGATGGCTTTGTTCTATATAATCAGACGTTAGTGTACAGTTCCTCCGTAGTCGGCAAAATTGCCCTTTTGGGATATTATTTTTCCATTTTTCATAGTGGCAGCTTTTGTAATGCAGCAAGGAATTTCCTGCCGTAGGTTTGAAGAAGTTCCTTGCGTGTATCTCATTGCCAACATGAAAAAGGTCAAGGTCAAGAAAAGCTAATCTCTCTTTATCCATGACATGAGTGAAACTCAGGCCATGCGGATTATTATTGCAGTGGGCCACAAACTTGTTAACAACATCAGCTGGACCATCCCAAATAATAATAATGTCGTCTATGTAACGACCGTAAAAAATGAGGTGCCTGAGAAACGGATTGTTTTGCCAAATATATCTGTATTCCCATAATCCCATTGCTAGATTAGCATATGAGGGCGCAAAGTTGGCCCCCATAGCTGTCCCCTGAATTTGTAGATAATACTGTTCATTAAATGAAAAATAATTGTGAGTTAAACAATACTCGGCACACTCCAAGATAAACGAGGCCTGTTTGTTGCTCATATATGGATCCTGGGATAGAAAATGATTGAGGGCTAATACTCCAAAGGTGTGGGGAATAGACGTGTACAATGAGTTCACGTCTAATGATAACCAAATATATTGATCCTCCCATCTATATGGTTTTAATAGATCCAATAGATGGGTTCCATCTCGGATGTACGACTGCAGTCCCTGAGCTAGGGGCTGTAGATGGTGATCAATATATTTGGATAGGCCAGAAGTAATGCTGTCCATGGCAGCGATTATGGGCCTTCCTGGGGGATTGGTCTGATCTTTATGAACCTTGGGTATGTGGTAAAAGTATGGGGTGCGGTAATAATCCCTCCGTAAGAAGGATGCCTCATTCTTATCAATGATGTCCGATTGGATAGCTCCATTGATAAGAAGATTTATATCATTTTGGAATTCTGGCAGTGGATCAGACCGTAACTTTTGGTAGGTAGAACTATCTGCAAGTAAACGTTCTGCTTCTTTTATGTAATCTGATCTGTTTTGAATTACGATTCCCCCACCTTTGTCAGCAGTTTTTATGATTAAATCAGTGTTATCTGTTAGTGCTTTTAGGGCCAGTTTTTCTTTTGTAGTGAGACTGCCAAGAGTGGTGGAACTTATTTCACCTTGACCACACATCTTTTTTAGGTCTGAGAATACCATATTATAGAATGTGGTGAGGTGTGGGCCTTTTGATTGGTATGGGTAGAAAATTGATTTGGGTTTTAATCCAGAATGTTGTACTGGTGGAGAGGTGTGGAGATGTTGGGTAAAGAGGTCTAGGGTAAAGGTATTGTTTAACTCACAATTATTTTTCATTTAATGAACAGTATTATCTACAAATTCAGGGGACAGCTATGGGGGCCAACTTTGCGCCCTCATATGCTAATCTAGCAATGGGATTATGGGAATACAGATATATTTGGCAAAACAATCCGTTTCTCAGGCACCTCATTTTTTACGGTCGTTACATAGACGACATTATTATTATTTGGGATGGTCCAGCTGATGTTGTTAACAAGTTTGTGGCCCACTGCAATAATAATCCGCATGGCCTGAGTTTCACTCATGTCATGGATAAAGAGAGATTAGCTTTTCTTGACCTTGACCTTTTTCATGTTGGCAATGAGATACACGCAAGGAACTTCTTCAAACCTACGGCAGGAAATTCCTTGCTGCATTACAAAAGTTGCCACTATGAAAAATGGAAAAATAATATCCCAAAAGGGCAATTTTGCCGACTACGGAGGAACTGTACACTAACGTCTGATTATATAGAACAAAGCCATCTACTAAGAAAAAAACTTAAAGACAAAGGGTATCCAGAGTCATTGGTTGACCAAGCACAAAAATATTATTTGCAACCCATACCCGTTATCCAACATCAAAATGAAAATACATCCAATTTATCAGGACGTTTCATTACTAGGTTTCACACAAAATTTTCCAAAATGGAAGCAATATTTAGAAAACATTGGCCTATCCTCCTCGAGGACCCATATCTCAAACCAGTCCTACCCAATTATCCTAAAATCACTTATAAAAAAGCCCCTAATATAAAAAACCAAATAGCACCCAGCAAATTAAAGCCCATCAAAGAAACCGCACCAGCACAGGCCCACATGATTCCTCTCAAGGGCATGTTCCAATGTAGAAAAGCCATGTGCAAAACGTGTATGTTTGTCAAACATGGGAAAAAACAATTCACCACAAAAGGGAAAACCTATTTACTTGACAATTTCTACAATTGTGGTTCGGAATTTGTAGTTTATGGCCTAAGTTGCCCATGTAATCTTATCTATGTGGGGCGCACGATACGCCCACTTAGGCAAAGATTCGGGGAACATAGAAGAAAAATAAAAGGTGGGAGGGACAAACATAGTGTCCCCCGCCATTTCTGTGAACACCATGCCAATTCCACTGAAGGTCTCGAGGTATGGGTTATTGAACAAATGCCTAAGAATTTACCCATAGCTGAAAAATTTCACAGATTATGTGAAAGAGAAACTTTCTGGATTTATTCTTTAGACGCCCTAAATCCTGGTGGAATTAACGAAGAATTAGAGATATCCACCATCCTATAATAATACTGACCTAGAGCGAATATTAATATATATCTATGAAGTAAGAATTCTGCCATAACCTCGCCATATATCTAATATATATCTAATAGGCCCCCCCATTAGTAGTTGAGGTTCATTTTAACATAAAGTACCATTTTATAATAATATATATATATATAGTGTATATATATATGCTCTAATTTTAATTCATTTTATAATAATAATTTTTATCTAATTTATTATTAAGTATTATTCTATCAAATAGTGCCATTGTGCATAAATGTGCCCATAATAATACTATTTATTTGTATATATTGCACATGGTTTATTAAGTTCATTTAGGTAATTACACAAATATTTAGCTCAGCACTACTACAGTTAATTTAAATAGATGTATTTGTTTATTAATAGATGTATTTGTTTATTTATATATTTGCCACAAGCAGTGATAGTAAGCATAACAATATCATTACATACATACTAATGTTTTATACCAACAATCAGTAGGCACACAATTACCTAATTTTTAATACAAACATATAGATCTTTCCGTTTGGCCCCTTCTCTTGTAACATCACCTGTATTCCCTATGTAATTACAACTATATCCATTAGGTGGCGGTGCCATTAGAGCACTTAAATAGGCTGCAGTTTCCTGTATTCCCTAGCTTGAGAAAGGAGCGCGCTCGAGTGCGCATGCTCTGAAACGCGTCGCCTTACGGCAGTACAGCACATGCTTTGGATGTGCTTTCCAGCGTCCCAGCCTCCCAATTGACTACTCGGCGGTGCCCAAGCCTCGTTCTGGATTAACACTGATACCGGAAGCTTCCACCACACGGACCAGCCGTCAGCAATAGAGGAATAAGACTGTGGACATAGGAGGACGCAATCCTGTATGGCTATACTGAACTCCCCATGCCGGACTATCTAAGTTTTTAATGTGAGTGTTTTTAATGCTTATATACCATTAAATATACAGTTTACTAAGAGGCGCCTTTCCTGTTGTTTTTCCTTCATCCTCTTTAGGTGCATTACATATTTTCCCTCCTCCTCCCTTCCTATTAGACAATCAGAGATTTTTTTTTTTCTTTCTTTAATACCTTTTCAGCGGCTTTCAACCCCATTCTTCCTGGATTCTCACCTAGGTGAGAATGATGTCTCCAGCTCTTCCTGAAGCCTCTTTGGATACTCCCATCTCCCACCCCAGGAGGCTTTGGGGCAATGTCCAGTGCACTGCACATGCACCAGGCAATCTTGGGCACACTGTGTATGTACAGTGATGCATCACTGGGGGTGTGAGAACCTGGAAGAGACACCCTGATGATGTCAGTACAGAACATAACAGCAAGGGACCCACAGTGCAGCAGAGGAGCAGGTTTAACACAAGAATAAGGAAGCTCCAGGGCTGGACTGGGACAAAAATGTGGCCCTGGACTTCATCCAGACCGGCCCAGGACACAACACATCAGGGCACGGTACATCAGGGCACAGCACATCAGGCACGGTACATCAGGGCACAGCACATCAGGCCACATCAGGGTACAGGGCACAGCACATCAGGGTACAGAGCCCAGCACATCAGGACACAAGGCACATCAGGGCATAACTCATCAGGGTACAGCACATCAGGGTACAGCAAACCAGGCCACACCAGGGTACAGGGCACAGCACATCAGGGTACAGAGCCCAGTACATCAGCGTACAGGGCACAACATATCAGGGTACAGTGCACAGTACATCAGCGTACAGGGCACAACATATCAGGGTACAGAGCCCAGTAAATCAGGGTACAGGGCACAGCACGTCAGGTCACAGTACATCAGCGTACAGGGCACAGCACATCAGGGTACAGAATGAGGGTGAGAATGATGTCTCCAGCTCTTCCTGAAGCCTCTTTGGATACTCCCATCTCCCACCCCAGGAGGCTTTGGGGCAATGTCCAGTGCACTGCACATGCACCAGGCAATCTTGGGCACACTGTGTATGTACAGTGATGCATCACTGGGGGTGTGAGAACCTGGAAGAGACACCCTGATGATGTCAGTACAGAACATAACAGCAAGGGACCCACAGTGCAGCAGAGGAGCAGGTTTTGCTGGGCATATAGCCTGCTCTCTAGCTCCCTTGTTACCTCCTCTCATGCTCGCCTTCAGGACTTCTCCAGAGCCTCTCCCATCCTTGGAACTCCCTGCCCTGGTATATCCGATCAGCCCCTAACCTGTCCACCTTTAGGAGATCCCTGAAAACTCCCTTTTTCAGGGAAGCCTATCCCACACCCACCTAACAACTGTCTCTGAGCCACCCCATCAAATCATTCCCCGCATCTATTACCTTTCGTACCACCACCCCCTACCTTTAGAATGTAAGCTCTATGAACAGGGCCCTCCTGTATTGAACTGTACCGTAATTGTGCTGTCCCCCCTCTATATTGTAAAGTGCTGCGTAAACTGTTGGCGCTTTACTGTTATTATACACAATGTAAATCGTGTATAATAATAATAATATGAGTATGTGAATGAACAAAAAATGTGTTGCGCTGCCCCTTTAAATATAACATTCACAATTATGTGCAAAGTATAATATAAAATAAAATAAATAGGCCCAAAATGTTGGAGTCCACCGTGAGCTAATGTTATATTCTTCACACCAATGAAAGAACATGCAGCAGCTTACCAGATTTATAGACCTCAACTATAGGGGGGGGGGGGGGTCTAACGGCACTTTTGTGGGACAAAACCCAGGATTGATGGATGGATGATATCCACTTTAATCCAAGAGGAGCTCAGCCATCTCATTTTCAAAAACAGTGGGCTCAGATTTTCTCAAAGGTTGATCCTTCATACACTTAGTATTATTGGTCAGACCACATAAAGAGAGTAAGGAGATGCAGATAGAAGAAGCCGTTTGTTTAAAAAAGGTGCCAGTATATACTCACAAACAAAGGCCCAAAGCATAACAGAAGATGCCCACCGGCTCTCTGGACAGACGTGATGACGTCATCGCTAGGCTGTGTATTTTGAGGACCACCAGCTGTACAGGTAAAATGTGAAGAGGGGTAGTGAAGTTTATCTTCAAGCTGGCCATTCCATGTTATATCTTTAATACTGCTAGTCTTTGAAAGCCACTATTCCAGCCCTTTTTACGAAAACCCAGAAATAAACCAAAGTCTAGCAGACTATCTTTATTTATCAACTTATTGTGGTTATGTCACAAATTGCAATATATTTTAAAAGATGCTACTCTCTAGTGGTAGAGCAGCTTTTCTTCTTTAAGAGAAGGACAGTATGCTCAGATACTAAAGGCTAAGTTCCCCTTTGTTCACCGATTTATTTATTTTTTTTAATTCCAGCACCTCTATGTACCAATATAACATTCATGTACTTTTTTGCAAAAATATCAAAGTTTTCCATAAAATTTACAGAAACGTACCTTACTGTCCTCCATCCATGTTTCCAAACGTATCTATTGCTTCTGTCTTACAGACTGTAGCTTATGACACAGGAAGGAGTTGACCAGCTGACCTCATTAGCACACACCCTGCATCATCCACCCATCCACTCCCAGCTGCAAGTTTAGATTTGCCATTAATTATGTAGTGCAAGGGCCTGCCTGATTGGATATAGAATGATTGGCTAGATGGGTGTTTCCTTCTATTATGGTAAATCTAAAGGAGATTGTACAATCAGATTGTATAGTGTATGGCCACCTTTATACACCTAAAATTACTGGTTGCACTTTCAGTGCCATTAATTGTTAACAACACACCAAACACAGAAGCAAACACATATTTTGTCATGTGAAAAAACGAGTGGCAAATGCTGCAGAACACACAGTAAAAAACACACAACCCACAAAATGCCAAAATGTCCTATAAGCCACATATAGCACAGACCATTTAAATCAACAAGCTGCTCTATGTGTGTCACACGAAAAACAAGCCACAAAACGTTCGCTCCCACTATGCTAGATGTGAATGGGGCCTGAAAGTGAAATTAGTGCGGTAACACAAGAATAAGGAAGCTCCAGGGCTGGACTGGGACAAAAATGTGGCCCTGGACTTCATCCAGACCGGCCCAGGACACAACACATCAGGGCACGGTACATCAGGGCACAGCACATCAGGCACGGTACATCAGGGCACAGCACATCAGGCCACATCAGGGTACAGGGCACAGCACATCAGGGTACAGAGCCCAGCACATCAGGACACAAGGCACATCAGGGCATAACTCATCAGGGTACAGCACATCAGGGTACAGCAAACCAGGCCACACCAGGGTACAGGGCACAGCACATCAGGGTACAGAGCCCAGTACATCAGCGTACAGGGCACAACATATCAGGGTACAGTGCACAGTACATCAGCGTACAGGGCACAACATATCAGGGTACAGAGCCCAGTACATCAGGGTACAGGGCACAGCACGTCAGGTCACAGTACATCAGCGTACAGGGCACAGCACATCAGGGTACAGAGCCCAGCACATCAGCTAATAGGGCTCAACACGTCAGGGCACAGTACATCAGGGTACATCACATCAGGGTACCGGGCACGCACATCAGGGTATAGCACATCAGGACACAGCACATCAGGGCACAGAACATCAGGGCACACGACATTGAGGCACAGCACACCGGGGCACAGGACATCGGGGCAAAGCACATCGGGGCAAAGCACATCGGGGCACAAGGCACATCAGGGCATAGGACATCGGGGCACAGCACATCAGGGCACGGGGCACATAGCACATCAGGGCACATCGGGGCACATGAGGGCACATAGCACATGAAGGCACGTGGCACATCAGGGCACAAGGCACATCGGGGCACATGGCACATCAGGGCACATGGCACATCAGGGAACGGGCACATCAGGGCACGAGGCACATCAGGCCACATGGCACATCAGGGCACAGGGCACACCAGGGCACGGGCACATCATGGCACATAGCACATCAGGGCACATGGCACATCAGGGCACGGGGCACATCAGGGCACATTATGGCACATCAGGGCACATGATGGGGCACATGATGGGGCACATGGCACATTATGGGGCACATCAGGGCACATAGCACATCAGGGCATGGGGCACATCAAGGCACATAGCACATCAGGGCACGGGGCACATCAGGGCATTGGGCACATCAGGGCACATAGCACATCAGGGTATGGGGTACATCAGGCCACATGGTACATCAGGGCACATAGCACATCAGGGCACATGGCACATTAGGGCATGGGGAACATCAGGGCACATGGCACATCAGGGCACATCGGGGCACATCAGGGCACATAGCACATCAGGGCACGGGGCACACCAGGGCACATCGGGGCACATAGCACATCAGGGCACATGGCACATCAGGGAACGGGCACATCGGGGCACATCAGGCCACATGGCACATCAGGGCACGGGGCACATCAGGGCACATAGAACATCAGGGCATGGGGCACATCAGGGCACGGGGCACATTATGGCACATCAGGGCACATGATGGGGCACATGGCACATTATGGGGCACATCAGGGCATGGGGCACATCAGGGCACATAGCACATCAGGGCACGGGGCACATCAGGGCATGGGGCACATCAGGGCACATAGCACATCGGGGCACATCAGGGCATGGGGCACATCAGGCCACATGGTACATCAGGGCACAGAGCACATAGCACATCAGGGCACATTGAACATCAGGGCATGGGGCACATCAGGGCACATGGCACATCAGGGCACATGATGGGGCACATTATGGGGCACATCAGGGCACATAGCACATCAGGGCACATAGCAGATTAGGGCACGGGGCACATCAGGCCACATGGCACATTAGGGCACGTGGCACAGCAGGGCACATGGCATATCAGGGCACATGATGGGGCACATCAGGGCACATTATGGGGCACATCAGAGCACATAGCACATTAGGGCACATCAGGCTACATGGCACATTAGGGCATGTGGCACATGGCACATCAGGGCACGGGGCACATCAGGGCACGGGGTACATCAGGGCTCGGGCACATCAGGGCACATTATGGCACATCAGGGCACATGATGAGGCACATCAGGGCTCATGGCACATTAGAGCAGCGGGGGAACATTATGTGGCACATCATCAGGGTACATTGTGGGGCACATGGCACATTATGGGATCTTACTAGCCAACACGCAGAGTAGCGCAGGGAGCTTCTGTAGTAGTAAGGTCTCTCTCTTGTGTTATCACGCTGTTCCCCGGCGCCCCCTCCTCTCTTCTCGTCTATACCAGATGATCTTACAAGCCAATTGGTATAGACGAGAAGAGAGGAGGGGCCGTCGGGGAACAGCGTGATGACACGAGAGAGAGACCTTACAACTACAGAAGCTCCCTGCGCTACTCTGCATGCTGGCTAATCTCAATCTACCCATCAGGCTGTTGGCAGTTGACGGGTAGATCGCCGCACACCGCAGATGCGGCTGAAAGTGAAACTGGCCCAGACTGAGCCATTGGCCCACCGGGAATCTCCCGGTAGTCCCGATGGCCAGTCCATCCCTGGGAAGCTCCATTCACATCTGTGCATTTCCTTGCATTTCAGAAATGCGGTGCACCAAAAATCGCAGTTAAACGCTCCAAGCTCTGCTCTTAAAAAAAATTCTGAAGCTTCTTTGGGGTGATTGCTGTGTGTAGGGCAGCCTATTCAGGTGAATGGGCTGCCTTATGTGTGATGAGTGAAAATGCTCCAAAACGCCTCCCCACCTCGCTAAAAAAAAAAGATGCATGTGGGAATGCGAGTTCCTCTATGCAGACATGTGAACGGGGCTTGATAGCTGAGTGTTTCTGTCCACTCCCTCCTATGTACTTGTATAAAGATGGCCATACACTAAGCAATCTGTTTGTATATTATGTATTTAGTGAGAAGGGTGATCACTTTTTGATTGCATTTCATTTAAAAAACGTGCAGCTGGGAGTGAGTGGGTGGATGATGCAGGGTGTGTGCTAATGAGGTTAGCTGGTCAACTCCTTCCTGAGTCATGGTAACATGGATGGAGGACAGTAATGTACGTGTCTGTAGATTTTAAGGAAAGCTTTGATATTTTTGCAAAAAAAGTACATGAATGCTATATTGGTACATAGGGGGGCTGGAATTTAGAACAAAAAAAGGTGAACAAAGGTGAACTTATCCTTTCATGCAAAGATGCATTTTAGAGGACCAGTATTTTCAAAAGTCATTCTAATATCTACACACAAAAACATCTGCCACAACCTTGGTGAACAGATGACACCAGAAGAATCAAGAGACGCAGCCGTGCTCTTGAGCGAGCGTGGCGTAAATCTAAATCCCTGCAAGACTTTACCCTCTACAAATCTGCCCTTTTCAAATACAACTCCTGCCTCCACACAGCCGAACAAACCTACTACAACACTCTCATCCAACCTTTTCAACTCTCTTCTACCCTTAATTCCTTACTTCACCCCCACTGCCCCCATCCACCAACTTGCTTAGGAGATTGCCAACCATTTCAAAATCAAATCTGACACAATTGGCTAGGAGCTATGCAGCCCTACCCAACACATCAGGTCCAACACCGCACTCAATACTCTCTCCTCCTTCTGCCCAGTTACCACCGATGAAGTTGATAAACTCCTCTCCATGGCCCACCTCACCACCTGTCCCCTGGACCTTGTCCCCTTACAATTACTGCGACCACCTTCCTGCTCTATCCTAATCTCCCTAACCCACATTTTCAACCTCTCCCTCTCCTCTGGCACCTATCCTTCCCCGCTCAAACATATACTGGTTACCCCCATACTTAAAAAACACTCACTAGACCCCACCTGTTTGAATAACTTAAGACCCATCTCTCTTCTCCCGTTTGCCTCCAAGCTCATCGAACGCCTTGTCCATGACCGAATGAGTTGCTACCTCATAAACAACAACCTTCTCAACCCCCTACAGTCCAGCTTCCGCCCACAACATTCCACTGAATCTGCCCTACTAAAACTGACCAATGACCTACTAACTTCTAAAACCAATGGCCTGTACTCCATACTCATATTCTTGGACCTCTCTGCTGCCTTCAACACAGTCGACCACCTGCTCCTGCTCAGAAAACTACACTCCCTTGGCCTCCGTGATTTTGCCTCCGTGATTTATCCTGGTTCTCCTCCTACCTATCTTAGCGCACTTTTTGTGTCACTTACAACTCTATCTCCTCCGCTCCTCTTCCTCTTTCTGTTGGGGTACCCCAAGGCTCCATCCTTGGGCCCCTCCTATTCTCTCTCTATACCTCTTCCCTGGGCCAGTTGATAACCTCTCATGGCCACCAATACCACCTCTACGCCGACAACACCCAGATCTATCTCTCCACTCCTCAACTCTACCCCTCGATCTCCTCATGGATCTCAAACTTACTGAATGACATATCTGTATGGATGTTACACCACTTTCTAAACTCAATTTTTCTAAAACTGAGCTTGTTATATTTCCTCCTTCCCGGTCCCCCCCCCTCATGACTTTACCATTAAGATCAACAGCACAACCATTGGTCCCTCCACACATGCTGATCAGCCCCTAACCTGACCACCATTAGGAGATCCCTGAAAACTCATATATTCAGGGAAGCCTACCCCACACCCACCTAAGAACTGTACCCGAGCCACCCCCATCAAATCATCCCCCGCAGCCATTACCTTTTGTACCACCACCCCCTCCCTTTTCGAATGTAAGCTCTACGAGCAGGGCCCTTCTGTCCCTTCTGTATTGAACTGTACTATAATTGTGCTGTCCGCCCTCCACATTGTAAAGCGCTGCGTAAACTTTTGGCGCTATAAAAATCGTGTATAATAATATTAATATCAGATATAGGTAATTTATTATATAAATATATAGTTAAAGCTTCTATATCTGTGAAAAATGTGAGATGTTTGCTTGTGTTTATTTTTGCTATGGAACTATGTGTAGCCTTTTTTTAAGTTGTGTGTTATTTTAGTCTGGAGGAGGCTGGCAAGAGCTTGCTTGATGTGTGTTTCATTTAAATTACTAATTGGAAAGTCTTTGTGTAGGAAAATGTCTTCCCACATGATCAGAGATTTATCTCAATCATAGATATGATTAACTTCTGAATCATTTTTATATGCTTCAGAAAAAATCGAAATACTTCAGTTATAATTCAAAGTGTAATATAGGCTTAAACTTTCCATATGCTGCTCCAGGTGAGATTGAACTTCACACTTCTTAGTTATTGTTACATCTTAGGTGCTGGCTCAGCTGTTCTCCAGCAAAGCAAACAATTATACCCACAACAGTAACACCGCACACCAAGATAAAAATTGTTATTCTTTCCAATAATAAAATAACCAACAGTAACAAGTCCTGTTATGACACATTTCGGGCTAGACACAGGGTTCCTTAATGAGAAGTTTTTCGTGCCATGCCTAGTGCAAAACACGTAAACGAACTTGATCTTGCTGGCTGTTTTAATAAAGAGAGAATATAATTTAGCATTTTTCTATTTACTCACCTTTCTTAGAAGACTGCAAGAAGGTGCAGTCCCAGGTGGGGTATAGGTTAAAAAGATGTAAATATGATTATTCACTGAAAGTATGCCAAATCCATTCAATGGTAGGGATGAGACTGCTACCATAGGTTCTCAGTGAATCCTGTGAACCTGTAACCATAATGCATTGACTGGCATTTGAACTTAGTTCAGCTGGCCTAGAAGAGGGGGCTTTTGGATAAACCGACCCCCTCACTACAAAAGGATATAAAAAAAAGGATAAGGTCATAGCGGTCACATTGACAATATGCTTTAGCTGTGATACGGAAAGCATAGGGGGTACTGCTGATAAGGTAAATAGGGGGACATTAGTGTAGGGCTTATAGACAGTTGCATGCCTTCTAAAGTAGACTTAAACCCTTACTGAATGACCTGTAGGTGTTACATTTTAATGCTGCTGATGTCCTGCACTCTTTACAGGCTGCCCCGTCCACATGCACCACAGCGATTTACAGGCTGCATGTGTTTTTTTTAATGGGCATATTTCCTAATTGTTGCCGTTGCAATTGTTTTTTTTTCACAAGCTTTTATTTTCCATGAAAATGGAAGGTCCACTTTATAAAAAAAAACTTCCCAACCCCTAAAGTCAAATTTCTTGGAATAGTGATTTAAAAATTAGGCTGTTGGAACCTGATAGAGAAAATCTGTCAGCAATACTTTAATTTATAAAGTCTTATCTCATTGGTACATAGCTGGGAGCACCAAAATGTACCCCAATGCCTTCCCAGTTTGTTTTAGGGGCTTTGGACAAATGTTACACCAAAAGTAAACTTGTCCCCAAATTACTTGGATCTACACTAAAGTATATACTTTGATCCAAGATGTTACTAATGTCAACATCCCCAAAAATGCCTGCACAGCCCCCTGAACAAACCAACGGAAGATATCCTAGACATTTGTAGACACTTATTTTCTATATGCTTTGGCAGCGAAAATGTCCATTGCCCAAGCATGGAAGTCATTTGTGGTGGATGCTGCGACTAAAAATAAGATCTCCTGGATCATTCTACTTGGAAAATTGGCAAACATGCTTTGGAATAAACAGGAGAGATTTTGAAGGGTTCTTTAACTGGTGGATAAGATATGTACAGTCTTCTACTTGAGTTCCAGTGAAAAGGTGAAGATGGGGGCTGTTGGTCCCAGAATTAGCAATGGTAGGTAAGAAAAAAATTAATGTGGGCATGCCCAGGCCATGAACAAGATGAGGGTGGTTATTTTTACCAACTGATATGGGAGCAGTCAAAGTGTCAATCTGATGAGGAATTGGAGAAGGGAGAGCAATAGGAGGAGAAGGAAGACGCTACCTACCACTTCTATAAGGCAGCACCTCTACATATCTTTTTAGGGGTTGTGTACCATTTTTGTTTTTTTCAGACAGTCCTGATTTGAGGAAGAGGGGAAAGCCTATGGCCATAGGATTCTACACTTAGGGGTAAAATCCTAGTGTCATGGAGACCTATACAGGCACCCTTCTCCCTTGCAATAGGATTTCCCCCCCCCTCCACTTTATGGCCATGGGTTTTCCACTATGCCTCTAGTACCCTAAATATAAAGTAAAAACTAAATATTTACAAAAACGGCTGTTATTGCCTGGAAGGAGGAAGATTTTGCAGTCAAAGTGATGGACATGTGCCTGGTCAATGCTCCGTGCTGTCCAACCACAACTTCAATACCAAAGAAAAAAATAAATAAAAATCTGTATCTAAATAAAAAATAACAAGCAAAAAAAGAAAAAGAAATAGAGGCTAAGAATATTGCACTCTGGGGCCACGCTAGCCAGGCCAGGAACTTTCTGTCAGAAACCATGAAATCAGCCTGAGACAGAAGTACATTTAATTCACGCTTTTTTTAATAATAAAAGTGAAACGTAGTCAAAACATACCCAAAGTTCTGTGATGTTGACCAAGGCGAAGGCAGAGCTCCTCTGGACGGGACAGCTTAAGTAGGCAGGACTGACGAGCAGGAAATCATAAACAGCTGGGTACCTGTGGAGAGACAGGAGCTGGAAATTAGTCGACAGCTGAGCGGCAGCTCAGTGAAGGAAGGGCTGAGCCCAGCCCTGACAGTACCCTCTCCTCAACGACCCCCCCCCCCCTTGGAGGACTACCAGGCTTGAGGGGAAATGTCTATGGAAATCACGGAGGAGGACAGGAGCATGTACGTCCGAGGATGAGACTCAAAAGCGCTCCTCCGGGACCGTACCCTTTCCAATGCACCAGGTACTGTATGTGCCCACAGGACCTATGGGAGTCAACAATGGACTGTACTTCATACTCCTCATGGTTCTCAACCTGTACAGGGTGAGGACGTGGCACCGAGGTGGTTAGCGGTTGCAGACCAAAGGTTTTAATAAGGAGACATGAAATACATTCGAATGCGCATATTAGAAGGAAAGTCTAATGCGTAAGCCACTGGGTTAATCCTGCGAAAAATAGGGAAAGGCCAATAAACCGAGGTGCGAACTTTCGTGAGGGAACACGAAGTCGGAGGTTGCGAAATGACAGCCAGACCCTGCCCCCAACTGGAAGGAAGGCGCAGGCAGGCATCAGCGGTCAGCATGGAGTTTGTACCTATCATTAACATGTTGCAAAGCCTCCTGGACTTGTGCCCAAGTAGAACAAAGACCACGAAGATGCTCCTCTATCACAGGAATATTCTGCGGAACAAACGAATCAGTCAACATGGAAGGTTGGAAACTATAATCCGCCATAAACGGGGACAATCGGGAAGCAGAATTCAAGGCATTGTTGTGAGCAAACTCTGCCCACGGTAATAGGTCTGACCAGTTGTTATGATGGTCAGAAATATAGCAACGTAGGCAGGGCCGGACTGGCGTACCGGGATACCGGGAAATATCCCGGTAGGCTGGCTGCCCAAAGTACCGCTGGGGCCGCTCACTGCCTGTGTCAGGCTGTCAGCAATCTAAAGAGCAGCAGCGGCGGCCGCCACTGCCGCACTATGCAGTGGTTATGGCTGTGTCACACTGGTCACTCACTGTCTCCGGGCCGCTCACTGCCTGTGTCACTGTCAGCAATCTAAAGAGCAGCAGCGGCCC
>JBBDGP010004733.1:2500-107500 GCA_037952835.1 Lithobates septentrionalis
AAAGAGCCTGGCCGCTTACCAGAACCCCATGACCCCCCGTTACAGAGGGTCTAAATGGGCTGTGAGATCCTGCTAATCCGGAACTCCCAGGAGTGAAGATGTCAGGAACTGTGGTGGAGATGAATGGGTCCACAGGAAAGGACTCAGCCCTCAGCAGAGTGTTATCATCATAAAGAGAAAAAGAGGAGGGCTCCCATAGTGTAAAATCAAACGGTATTTATTTAAAATAATAGTAAACACTCACATGTAGAATAGGAAAAAACATCCTCAGAAGAAGAACAGTCTGTGGGACCGGCCGGATGACCACAGATAGCCCGTCCTGCTGGATATACAGTCAGACAGTGGGAGGTGACGCGATGATACCGCTCAGCCCTACACTGTGTTTCGCAAAAAAATTGCGTCTTCCAGGGGCACGAGCTGCTCATCGCATCACCTCCTTTAAATAAAAAACCTCGCTCTGGGAACACTCACGCCGGACTTCCGCATTAGCCTGGAACGCAAACGCGCCCCAGGTCCCGACTTCCGCATTAGCCTGGAACGCACATCCCCAGGTCCCGATCAGCGTCACATGATACTGCGTCAGGTGACTGATCTAACAAACCCGGAATGGAAGCTGATGGAATAACTGTGCGTGTGCGCGCCCTAAATGCCGACCTCCTTCACGTTATGGTCAGTCAGGCGGCTAAATAGGTGGGAGCAAAATGTAAGTGAGGGAAATAGAGCCAAAATTAAAAAATACCAGCCAATCCAGTGTGCGTAGGCACCTAAAGCTGCAGCAATAAAATATGTTATCGACAACGATCACCCATAAAAAATCTATCATATTCGCATATGATGCATGGTCAGATTAGGAGAATGCATATCCTCAAGGGGTTCACATTGCATGAAATATTGTGTATTTAAATCGGGGCGGATGTTCCAGATATAAGCTGAAACCTAATATTAAAAAACCGTCCGACCTAAATGGTGACACATACAGACCAAACATAAAAATGGAGCCTAAGGGGACATAGAGAAAAGAAACAAAGAGACCCCTGGTGGCCATCCTAAAAATTACATGTACCATTTAAATTAAGTACGTATGTAAATGTATATAAGGAGAAATATTTATAAAGTTGAAAAATAAAAATAAAATAAACTAATGTAACTACACTAGAACTATAAAGACCTCAATTATGAACTGAACGCTAATCAACCCATAAACCGAAATGATTGGAAAAAAGAAAGAAAAAAAGGGCTTATCCGGTGCTCAGGGCGTGAGGACCCAGAAGGAAAATCTCACAATGAATTGATACAATCAATGTATATATCACGTAATCAAACATCATCATCTTAATAAACAAGGAAGGGGGGGGGGAGCTAGGGAAGAAAGAGAGATATTAGGCCATGTGCTAGAATCAAAAGCAAAACCATCAAATGGATTGGGCATTATTAATAAAGGCATTTACGTCTGTATCGACGTTCATGCCATATGGCACATAACTTTTAACCCTATATATCCAAGACATCTCTAGCTTGGAGATCTCCCTGATAAGTGAGCTACCTCGCCAATGGGGTTTATATTTATCTATGCCCACAAATAATGTCTTAGAGGGGTCTCTTCTGTGGAACTGGTCGTAATGTCTGGAAACGGGGTGTTTCTCATATCCTCTTCTAATATTTCCTATGTGTTTGTTTAAACGAACACGTAAGGCCCTTTTGGTCCTCCCTATATATTGGAGCCCGCAAGGGCATTGTAAGAGATAAACTACCCCTTCAGAGCCACAAGTGATAAATGGTTCAATTTCATGTGAACCCCCAGTACTAGTGGATATGAATGTCGTAATGCGTCTTGATCTATTGACATTCAAAGAACACACTTGGCATTTTCCACACCTATAGAACCCAGTCAAATTCTGGAGAAAAGATCTATTTTCCCGTGGGGGATCTTGGACTGTGGGTGCTATTCTGCTTCCCAAGGAAGCTGCTCCCTTGAATATCACTCTGGGTCTCGGTGGTAAGATGGCATTAGGAGCTAAATCACTACTAAGGACATGCCAATGCTTTTGTATTAGTCGTTTAATCGCACGATGTTGCACTGAATAAGTAGTAATGAATGGTACAGTCTCCAAAACCTCGTTCCTTGGTCTTGGGGTCTCAGACAACAGGGCTGCCCTATCACTGTCTCTTGCCGATTTCACGGCCTGAGAAAGGGAAAGCTGGTCATATCCCTTTTCCAGAAATCTTTCTGTTAAGATGGATGCCTGATGGTCAAAAGTGGCTATATCTGAACAATTGCGTCTGAGGCGCAAAAATTGTCCATAAGGAATAGCCTTCAGCCAGGGTTCGTGATG
The DNA here is from genome assembly GCA_037952835.1 of Lithobates septentrionalis. NCBI lineage: Eukaryota > Metazoa > Chordata > Amphibia > Anura > Ranidae > Lithobates > Lithobates septentrionalis. The sequence goes on from JBBDGP010004733.1 coordinate 4,834, forward strand.
GCAGCTGTCTACAGAAATATAAGAATTTCTGTCGGTTGCCTTAAAATGTGTAGACGTCACGAACTGTCCTTCCACGATCTGAATCTTCAGATCAAGGAAGTGGATAGTATCTTGACTGGCTTCAAAATTTAATCTGATGCCTCTGTTGTTAGCATTGATGTTCATGAAGCCATGGAGTTCGGCTTCCCCTCCATCCCATAGGAGGAGGACGTCGTCGATGTATCTAGCCCACAGGAGCACCTCAGGTCTCCTAGGGGCATTGACGATGTCCTCCTCCCACTTGGCCATAAAAATATTGGCCAGACTTGGGGCGTATTTGGCCCCCATGGCCACGCCATGGTCCTGCTGTAAAACTGGTGTTCGAACCAAAAGTAACTATGACTCGCGGCATATTGCAAGAGTTCCATGATGAATTGGATTTGTACAGGGGGTAGGCTACAATCTCGGTTGAGGAACAATTCCACCGCCTGTAGGCCCAGGTGATGGGGGATGATGGTATAAAGGGATGAAACATCCGCAGTTACCATCCAGAGGCCCTCCCTAGGGGTGATTTTAGAAAGTGTATTAATAACCTGCTTGGTATCCTTAATAAATGATGGTATCTTCCCCACCAGCGGTTGTAAGAAATGGTCAATATATTTGCCCACCCGGGACGTAATTGAGTCAATGCCACTAACAATGGGACGTCCCGGGGGGGCAAACCAAATCCTTATGTATCTTGGGGATGTAGTAAATGACCGGGGTTCTAGGGGCTATCGGGACCAAAAAACGTCCTCCTTTGTCATTTAAAATACCCCTCCGAAGTCCCCTATCCACAATCGATTCCAATTCCTTCTTATACTTGTTCAAAGGATCCCTATTCAAAATCGTATAGGTATCAGTGTCACCAACAATACGATGCATCTCTGATTGATAATCGTGGCGATCCAACACCACGATCCCCCCGTCTTTATCAGCCGGCCTAATGACCAGAGATTTATTATTGCAAAGAGATTCCAGTCCAATCTGGAGATCTCTATGCAATTTCACCTTCCTGACACTAATCTGCTCGAGGTCTCGTAGGGCCAAAGAATAGCGTTTGCCAAATTCGTATGTTGGTATTGACTACCTACATTATCCACCCTATTGATGGGGTTAGACAACATATATCGCTTGATGTTTAATTTACGTGTAAATTTATGCACATCCATGTAGGTTTGAAATTTGCTCAAATTCCTGGGCGGAGCAAATTTCAAACCTTTATCCAAAAGCCTCTTCTCGGCATCAGTGAGTGTTCGTTTGGACAGATTGAAGATACCAGAGCCTAGGTCTTTCTTCTTTTTGAGTGTCTGGATTCGCCTCCCCCCTCTAGGTCCTCTTTTCGTTCTCCAGAACGTTTGGGAACTCGAGCGTCCCTGGGAAAACCCCAATGTTGGTTGTTACTCCCTCCTGAGGGACCATAGGATTGGGAAGGCCCAGGGTACATGTAATCCCTTTGGGGATCCATAGAGTACTGGGTGCCCTGATTCCTATCAAGGTGATTCTGACTATATCCTTCTGTACTCGTGCCTCGATGTTGAGGGGTATCAAGATCTGACAAAGGATAAAACCTATTATGTGTAGGAACTGAATTTCCCGGACCATCAAATGGTTGGTAATGTTGGATCAGCCCCCCATTGTAACCCTGACGGTTTCGCTTCCATGGGGGATTCTCCCACGTTGGTGGGGGAGGGGTGTTATAAGGGCGTTGGTATTGATTAGAGCGTGGAGATTGGTAATAGTCTTGCCTAGGGAATCCAGATGGACCACCCGTGGGGCCATGATGAGGTCCAACACCAGGGTCCCTAGGTTTGGTGTTTTTAGGGCGCACGTCCCTCTTGGGTAAGGGCTGAATCCCTTGTCTCGTTCGAGGAGGGGAAGGTTCACTACCAACTAGACCAGCTCCCTGGGACTGAGTGTCCATTCTCCTCTCCTCCTCATTCTGTGCAGCCAGTTTCTTTTGCCAAATGAAAACAAAACCTGACTGGTAGTCCTGCTTGTCTCTATTTATATTTCTTTTTCTTCTTGGCTTTCTGATCTTTGTCCTCCTTTTCTAAGATTTTAAGGAGACCCCTAGATTGTTCTTTATAATCCTCACTGTTGACATGTGGGATTAGCTGGTCTTTAATGGTTTTGATCTCCCCATCCAAACGGAGGAGTTTTTCACTCTTCCTCTGGATCAAAAAACAGAGTAAGCCAATACCTGCATCGTTAAAATGTTTAAACCCACCCTCAAGGTCAGGGTCTCGCTTCTGTGGAGGGACCTCCCATCGCAGACTCCTTGGGACCATGGCCTCCCTGATATAGGTCTCAAGGAAAGAGATGTCCCACTGGGTGTGCATCTCCGAGGTGGTTAGATTCTTTAACCTCATAAAGAGGCCACCAATCCCTGGGTCTGAAGCCGTTGGAGTGGAATCAAAGACACCAGAGGTGTCTACCACCCTCTTGGCTCGAAACTAAAAGATATCCATACTGGTTGGACCCAGTTATTGAGCTGCAATTAAACTTATGTGTGATAAGCAAAACAAAAAAAGGAATAAATAACTGCGCTTCAAAAACGTATGAAATATAAGCTGCGATGTCCTAAATGTGACACAAACACGCAACGTAAATGGGAAAAATTGGTGACTCGCGCTAAACAAATTAGTGTGTGTGTGGCTAAAGGGTGCCACGACCTTAAGAAAATCAAAATACAAAAATATATATATAAATGTAATAGTGTAGCAGACTATACAAAGTTGGGGGAATGCACAGGCCCCATAGTTGCCAACATATCAAAAATATTTTTTTAGAGACACTTTTTTTTATCAGTGGTACAGTGGGGACGGAAAGTATTCAGACCCCCCTTACATTTTTCACTCTTTGTTATATTGCAGCCATTTGCTAAAATCATTCTAAGTTAATTTTTTTCCTCATTAATGTACACACAGCACCCCATATTGACAGAAAAACACAGAATTGTTGACATTTGCAGATTTATTAAAAAAGAAAAACTGAAATATCACATGGTCCTAAGTATTCTGACCCTTTGCTCGGTATTTAGTAGAAGCACCCTTTTGATCCAATACAGCCATGAGTCTTTGGGAATGATGCAACAAGTTTTTCACACCTGGATTTGGGGATCCTCTGCCATTCCTCCTTGCAGATCCTCTCCAGTTCTGTCAGGTTGGATGGTAAACGTTGGTGGACAGCCATTTTTAGGTCTCTCCAGAGATACTCAATTGGGTTTAAGTCAGGGCTCTGGCTGGGCCATTCAAGAACAGTCACGGAGTTGTTGTGAAGCCACTCCTTCGTTATTTTAGCTGTGTGCTTAGGATCATTGTCTTGTTCGAAGGTTAACCTTCGGCCCAGTCTGAGGTCCTGAGCACTCTGGAGAAGGTTTTCATCCAGGATATCCCTGTACTTGGTCGCACTCATCTTTCCCTCGATTGCAACCAGTCGTCCTGTCCCTGCAGCTGAAAAACACCCCCACAGCATGATGCTGCCACCACCATGCTTCATTGTTGGGACTGTATTGGACAGGTGATGAGCAGTGTCTGTTTTTCTCCACACATACCACTTAGAATTAAGGCCAAAAAGTTCTATCTTGGTCTCATCAGACCAGAGAATCTTATTTCTTACCATCTTGGAGTCCTTCCGGTGTTTTTTTTAGCAAACTCCATGCGGGCTTTCATGTGTCTTGCACTAAGGAGAGGCTTCCGTCGGGCCACTCTACCATAAAGCCCCGACTGGTGGAGGGCTGCAGTGATGGTTGACTTTCTACAACTTTCTCCCGACTGCATCTCTGGAGCTCAGCCACAGCGATCTTTGGGTTCTTCTTTACCTCTCTCACCAAGGCTCTTCTCCCCCGATAGCTCAGTTTGGCCGGACGGCCAGCTCTAGGAAGGGTTCTGGTCGTCCCAAACGTCTTCCATTTAAGGATTATGGAGGCCACTCTGCTATTAGGAACCTTAAGTGCAGCAGAAATTTTTTGTAACCTTGGCCAGATCTGTGCCTTGCCACAATTCTGTCTCTGAGCTCTTCAGGCAGTTCCTTTGACCTCCTGATTCTCATTTGCTCTGACATGCACTGTGAGCTGTAAGGTCTTATATAGACAGGTGTGTGGCTTTCCTAATCAAGTCCAATCAGTATAATCAAACACAGCTGGACTCAAATGAAGGTGTAGAACCATCTCGAGGGTGATCAGAAGAAATGGACAGCACTTGAGTTAAATATGAGTGTCACAGCAAAGGGTCTGAATACTTAGGACCATGTGATATTTCAGTTTTTCTTTTTTAATAAATCTGCAAAAATTTCAACAATTCTGTGTTTTTCTGTCAATATGGGGTGCTGTGTGTACATTAATGAGGAAAAAAATGAACTTAAATGATTTCAGCAAATGACTGCAATATAACAAAGGGTGAAAAATGTAAGGGGGTCTGAATACTTTCCGTCCCCACTGTATATTTAGAGTAGCTGGCATCCCCTATGTTTCTTTATACATCACAAAAGTAATCACAAAATTAAATGAGTATTAGTAATGGGCAGAACAAATATGAGGACTGAGAAGATTTCCTTTCGTTGAACTAACAAAAGTGTGCCCATTCTAGAGCTGGTAACATTGAGGATATTCAATATAATTTTAAAGAACTGTTTTTGTGGGTAAGAGGCATAGGGGAGGAGTATGGACGGTATGAAAGTGGTAAATATGTGCAGGTGAGGGAAAGGAATGTGCAGGGTATGACAGTGGGCAGTATGTACAAGAGAGGAGTGTTAAGGGTATGATGGGGGCAGAATGTACAGGAGAGGAGTGTGGAAGGTATTATGGGGGCAGTATGTACAGGAGAGGAGTGTGGAGGGTATGACAGTAGGCAAGTATATACAGGAGAAAAGTGTGGATGGTATGAGAGTAGGCACTATGTACAGGAGAGGAGTGTGAAGAGTAGGACAGCTGGCACTATGTACAGTAGAGGAGTTTATGAAAGTGGGCAGTATGTACATGTAAAAATGAAGAGTTTTACACGTAGGAGAGAGTAGGAGAGAAGTGTCAGAATTGGCCTGGGTGACAAGGGGGTAATTACCATAAGTAATATACAAATAATTATTATATATTGTTTTTTAGGTAATTTACTGTATTTTCAAAAACTGTACTCAAGCAGGTGGCTTAACGGACAAATTACTGAAGTTTGAAGTTATAACTAGGAACCAGTATTTTCACAGTAAATAGATAAATTAATAAATTATGTTATTATTATAACATATAGCATAATAATATATGATTTAGCTTGATTAAAACAGTACCTTTTCAGCAGCAGGAGATTCTCATTCTCCCTCTTAACTGTGTGAGGAAAACATGGTTGTGGGTAAATCTTATACCCATAAACCCATATTTTTTCCTTCTAATTAAGAGGACTGGGCTGGAAGGGAGCATTTGTCTTTTAGACACATGCCCCTTCTATGACACTGCAATGAGAGGACAGCCTCCACTGCAGCATTTTTATTGGACAGCTGGGGCCAATGGTACTTTACCATTGGTCCAAGGCTCCAAGCTGTCCATTGAGCTCAGTGCCTCAGACAAGCAGTGAGAGGCACTGTGAGCTCATCCTGTCAGTCTGCTGCAAACAGAGTGTGCCAGCTTGTATTTAACCACTTGCTTACAGGGCACTTAAACCCCCCTCCTATCCAGACCAATTTTCAGCTTTCAGCGCTGACGCACTTTGAATGACAATTGCGCGGTCATACAACACTGTACCCAAATGCAATTTTTATCATTTTTTCAGCACAAATAGAGCTTTCTTTTGGTGTTATTTGATCACCTCTGCGGTTTTTACTTTTTGTTAAAAAAATTAAAAAAACTGAATTTTTTAAAAAAAAACTTTTTTATTTTTTTATATTTTGTTATAAAAAATTAAAAATGGGTAATTTTTCTCCTTCATTGATGTACGCTGATGAGGCGGCAGTGATGGGCACTGATGGGTGGCAGTGATGGGCACTGATGGGTGGCAGTGATGGGCAGCACTGGCAGGTGGCACTGATTGGCACTACAGGTGGGCATTGATAGGTGGTACTTGTGGGCATTGATAGGTGGCACTTGTTGGCATTGATAGGTGGCACTTGTGGGCACTGTTAGGTGGCACATTTAGTGGGCACTGATGAGGCAGATGTGCCCCTTCCACTTCGAGACCGATGTCCCTGACGTGAGCCGGTGATCGGCTTTTTTTTCTACTAGCGCTGTCAGCGTGAGTAAAAAATAAATGATTACCGATGTTTTGTTTACAACATGTGATCAGCTGTCATTGCTGACAGCTGATCACATGGTAAGGGGCCGGGACCGGCCCCTTACATGGATCGGTGATCAGCCGAGTCTCAGTGACTCGGTGATCACAGCGCGTCCGGCGCGCACCCTGTAGGGCGCGCGCAGGGAGCGTGCACAGGGGAGGCCGTCATATGATGGCCTCCCGGGAATGCAGGTCCGCGCTGTGGCCATCATTCGGCCATAGCGCGGATGTCTAGTGGTTAAACTGTCCGCGCTGTATGTAGCTGTCAGGGACTTGCTGTCCATAACAGAGCAGATGTGCAGAGGCATGTCCACGAGTTCGAGTAAGTGCATATGTGCATGCGTCCACGTGTGTGTGTGTGTGCCCATGCCCACGCCCATTAGCACTGGCGCAAATTGCAGTATATAGAGATAGCAGATACAATAGGGCCTTTGCTGTCTGATCTTTAGTCTTCCCCCTGTATCCTGTTACCAGTACCTGCCCTTGATCTGATTGTACCCGACTCCTGACTCTCTCCATTCCTGACCTCGGCTTGCTTGACCTTTCTTCAGTCTTGCTCTCCGGATTCCCTGTTGCCAAAACTCTGCACAAACTTGACCATTCTTATCGATATCTCTGATGTACCTGATTCCACTGTATCTGACCTGGCTTGTCTGACTCTGCACCAGTCTCCTCCCTTTGCTACAGCCTCCCCGTACCTGCATCTGCGGTACCCAGCACCAGCAACCTACATGCATCCGCTGCCCCCCCTCATCCATGAGTGCCTACATCCACAGCCGCCAACCGCAGCTCCACTACCGCTGCTAGTTGCTTTTAGGGTCCCCCTGCTACAGAGAACACCACAGGCACTTCTACCTCACTGCGCTCTCGCAGCCGCTGTTGCAAACTCGGTGGTCCCTGAACTGGAGCTGTATGAGATGCCTTCCTCTGCTTGTCAGGCTCTACCAGAAAGATATGTGTCAGTAGCTTCTGACAGGCTGCACAAGGAGCCCGTAACTCCGGAACCTTAGGTCCTAGGAGCCCCAAATCTTGACCAGTGGTGGGGTAGGTCTTTGGCTACCTACCCCCTAATTTGGGGTCTTTACAACCCTCAAAACTTTTTTTTTTTTTTTTTGCAAATGGGCCTATCTAAAGGTAAGGGCCTGGAGCCGCAGCTCCAATAGCCCTTATGTTAATCCAGCCCTGCTCATAGGATATAAAATATATATGCAGAGTATATCCAGTAACCTTTTAACTTGTTCAAAATAATGTTGTGATAAATTGAGAGTTCGGTATCTAGAGTTGCCACCTCATCCCTTTAAACCCGAACACCTTTGAATTACACAGGTTGTGAGGCTAATTAAATGCAGATTAGGCACCAAGTGAGTTTATTTACCACCTTAATCAGCCACAGAACCTGTGTAATTAATGTGTTCGGGTTTAAAGGGATGAGGTGTCAACCATATCCTATATTTTATGATCCAATCCTTTAGTCAATTGACAAAGCTTAAAATATGTATGATCAATCAATTGTGTAAGGAAAGTTTTCAGCAATCCAACTTGTTAACAAAAAGGCTGCGGAGAAAGTGCATCTGGTATGAGTTGTAGACCTGACAGCCTAGTGAAGGTAAAAAGGCTGCAGACCCTGATTTATTAGTCATAATGGCTAACAAAGAAAGTTTCTATTGTCAGGGGGGGGGGGGTGATCTTGATTAGTTCCAGGGACACTTGTTGAACTAGTGGAGGTGGAACACAGTTCATATGCTAGAGGTTGTAAATGTATAACCAGGAAAACTCTTTTAAAGTATGGATGGTCAATGTCTCCATCTAGTGGAGAAATAGAGCAGCTGGATTAGATCGTTCTTGCTGTCAGCGTATAATGTGATGTGACTCCAACAGTCCTGTAGATTTTATTTTTTGACATTTCCTTCAATAGTGCAAACGTAATTTATTTGATACATGAGGTGACAATCTCTTCTTCAGAAAAATATTATGTTGTGGGTCTGCTACACACACACCTTGTTTTTGTTGGTAATGTATGTAATGCATTACAGTTTAAAATATACATCATTTTCAGCACCATGAATTAATTTTGCAGAATCACGGAAATGGCATGATTGTGGCAAATTATAAAGCACTGTGGGAGTTATTTAATAAAGGCAAATCCATTTGCCTTTAGGAAATAACCCCCATTGTCACTGTAAACAACAACTTACTCCAAAAACTGCTATTGAGCATTGAAAGAAGAAGCCACACATTGTTGAGTCTTAAAATTTTTACTCTGTGTACATTCACATGTGTGTTTAGAAAAGGGTTTTTGAACAAACCAACATATTTTATGACTAACATTTTTGGTATAGACAGTACAAATAGCCTTTTTTGTGTTTTAAATAGGCATGTTTAAAACCATAAAACAATACCAAACTCAGGAACTTACAAAGTTCATCTTTGAAAAAATGAAGGCAATATCAGACATTAGTATGTCCAAACTGTGTTGATATTGCCTACATCAAAGTTCATGAGTTTCATCAAAGTTCATGAATTTCATGCATGCGCAGTGTATATAAAGCGTAACACGCGTGCGTCGTACGTACGATCTGTGAGTGGAGGAAGGAGTAGTGTAAGCGCCGATCCTGATAACGAAGGTACAATTTTAACTTGGTGCATCAGTGGCCTATACTGCTTATAGATTGAGGCCTATATTGGGACAAGATTAGAAGAGTTTAGCCTGACATTAGGGTTTGTCTTGTGTTGTGTCTTGCAGAGAAAATGGATCCATTCAATGATAGGGAACATCTACCATTATTCATTGACATGATCAGGGAGCTGCCCTGTCTGTGGCAGGTGAACCACGCATTTTTTAATAAGCTAAGAAAGAGGAAGGCAGCGCTGGAGAAAATGATCCCCACGGCAGACATAGCCTATTTGAAGACCAAAATTGGTGGCATGAGGAGTATTTATCTTAGGGAGCAAAAGAAGGTCCGGAATTCCCAGAGATCAGGAGCAGCAGGTGACGTTTATGTCCCCAGGCTGTGGTGAAGTGGCAACGAGGATCAGTTTATGTGGCCATAGTTATGTGCGTAGTAAGACTGATTTAGAATTTCAGCTAAGAATCATATTCCTTCCATTTCATGTTGAGACTACTTGTGACAGGCTGGGGTGAGACACAGAACTTGCTCACTTACCTCCCCCTCTCATCACAGACACCTGTTATGCTCGTCTTCCTGTGCTAAAGATTGCTTGCTGACTAGTGAGACAGATGAGGAAACCACAAAGTGCATACTGCAGAAAAACTAAAAATTTGCATAAGGTGTAAAAATATATATGTTTTGCTGAACTTGTCTTGTATCTAAAAAAGTAGGTTGGCTGTTAAAAGGTTAAATGTTTGTATAAAGGAAGGTATAAAGCTGTAATTGACACACTTGGCATCCAGATGAGAGTCGGGTCAGGTGTCCACTTTGGCCAAAGTGGAATAAACTCCCTTAAACGAGTCCTGTGTCCAGCAAAGTCATTTACCGATTTTCTGCCTGCTACTTCAGTGGTACTATGATAGACTGCATTTTCTGTCAGACCAGAGTGAACCCAGGCCAGCACTCTCCACTCTTCCTTCAAGGCTTCCTTACACTTCCACATCAGCTGAGGCTTCCGATGTCAAACCTGGGCCTTCCAGGCAGGAAGATGTGGAGGAGCCCAGCTTGAGTCAGGTAGAGCATTGTTCGACATATTTCTTGTCGTAAAATTAATGATGTTAAGTAGATGTTATTATTGATCACTAATTGCTGATTTAACAAAGTGGTTTAAATATCAATAGACAGTAGAGGCCAAAAAGGATTGGGACAAGAATGAAAAATGCTGGACTCAGAATGATAGTCTTTTCTATTTGTTAACATTCAATTTGCAACAGTCATGAGCTCTAAATTGTGTGTGATTGATGAACAAAAAACTAAAACTATGTCCCTTTTTCATACACAGGAAAGCCTCAGCCAGGGGGTGGCGGGGGTAAGTGGCAGTCAGGAGGTCGACCGTCGTCGTCCTCCACCTCCACCTTCTCCTGCCACAACTCCAACACCAGAGCCACATAATTTTGTTATGACCCATAATAAATGGCTATTTATTTTGTTAAATCACTTGCCTATGTGTTTTACTTCAAAAATGGACAGTTTGTTTGTGGGTAGGCAGGTACATTTCAAAAATACAATATCAAATTAACAAGGGACACCAACCAACCTCCTTGAGGTTAAAAAATACAAGATAATAATGGTGTTGTGGTAACTTGACACACAAAACGAAAAAAAATAAAATAAAACAGGAGATCTTGTGCATCTCCTGTACCATGTCTGCAGCCTGTGCATCTCCTGTACCATGTCTGCAGCCTGTGCATCTCCTGTACCATGTCTGCAGCCTGTGCATCTCCTGTACCATGTCTGCAGCCTGTGCATCTCCTGTACCATGTCTGCAGCCTGTGCATCTCCTGTACCATGTCTGCAGCCTGTGCATCTCCTGTACCATGTCTGCAGCCTGTGCATCTCCTGTACCATGTCTGCAGCCTGTGCATCTCCTGTACCATGTCTGCAGCCTGTGCATCTCCTGTACCATGTCTGCAGCCTGTGCATCTCCTGTACCATGTCCGCAGTCTGTGCATCTCCTGTACCATGGCCGCAGCCTGTGCATCTCCTGTACCACGTATGCAGCCTGTGCATCTCCTGTACCACGTATGCAGCCTGTGCATCTCCTGTACCACGTATGCAGCCTGTGCATCTCCTGTACCACGTACGCAGCCTCTGCATCTCCTGTACCACGTACGCAGCCTTTGCATCTCCTGTACCACGTCTGCAGTCTCTGCATCTCCTGTACCACGTCCGCAGCCTGTGCATCTCCTATACCACGTCTGCAGCCTGTGCATCTCCTGTACCACGTCTGCAGCCTGTGCATCTCCTGTACCACGTCTGCAGCCTGTGCATCTCCTGTACCACGTCTGCAGCCTGTGCATCTCCTGTACCATGTCTGCAGCCTCTGCATCTCTTGTACCATATATCAATAAAACTTGGGGAATGCCCAGGAAAAAATCCAAGCCTACTTGCCACCAGCTCGCAGACAACCAATTGACCTGTCTAACAGTATGCATTAAAAACAGGGGTTCAGTCCGCCTGCATTTGCAAACGCATTTGTAAGCCACAGAGCCACGTCACAGCACCCTGTAATCTGTGGTCCTAACACTAAAATTTGAGTGTCCCCACAGTGGAGGCACATACATTCTAAATTGGATAAGTGAGGGCAGGTGGACTGAAGGGAGCCCACCCCTTCTTAAAGGTACAGGAGCACACCAAACACCCAGCAGATAGCATAATGGCTGCAAAGGTGTTGGTGCGTTGCTGGACCAATACACACACCAACGTGATCACAAAAAACTTGCCACCAAACTCATTTATAGCTGGCTATCGCAGTAAGAGGCATTGGAAGGCTACAGATATCAACAAAACCTGGGGAATGCCCAAGAAAAAAACGGGTTCAGTCCGCACGCATTTGCAAACGCATGCGTAAGCCACAGAGCCACATCACTGCACCCTGTAATCTGTGGTCCTAACACTAAAATTTGAGTGTCCCCACAGTGGAGGCACATACATTCTAATGGATAAGTGTCCACCCCTTCTTAAAGGTACACCTGTACCATGTCTGCAGCCTCTACATCTCCTGTACCCTGTCTGCAGCCTCTGCATCTCCTGTACCCTGCCTGCAGCCTCTGCATCTCCTGTACCCTGCTGCAGCCTCTGCATCTCCTGTACCCTGCCTGCAGCCTCTGCATCTCCTGTACCCTGTCCGCAGCCTCTGCATCTCCTGTACCCTGTCCGCAGCCTCTGCATCTCCTGTACCCTGTCCGCAGCCTCTGCATCTCCTGTACCCTGTCCGCAGCCTCTGCATCTCCTGTACCCTGTCCGCAGCCTCTGCATCTCCTGTACCCTGTCCGCAGCCTCTGCATCTCCTGTACCATGTCCGCAGCCTCTGCATCTCCTGTACCATGTCCGCAGCCTCTGCATCTCCTGTACCATGTCCGCAGCCTCTGCATCTCCTGTACCATGTCCGCAGCCTCTGCATCTCCTGTACCATGTCCGCAGCCTCTGCATCTCCTGTACCATGTCCGCAGCCTCTGCATCTCCTGTACCATGTCCGCAGCCTCTGCATCTCCTGTACCATGTCCGCAGCCTCTGCATCTCCTGTACCATGTCCGCAGCCTCTGCATCTCCTGTACCATGTCCGCAGCCTCTGCATCTCCTGTACCATGTCCGCAGCCTCTGCATCTCCTGTACCATGTCTGCAGCCACTGCATCTCCTGTACCATGTCTGCAGCCTCTGCATCTCCTGTACCATGTCTGCAGCCTCTGCATCTCCTGTACCATGTCTGCAGCCTCTGCATCTCCTGTACCATGTCTGCAGCCTCTGCATCTCCTGTACCATGTCCGGAGCCTGTGCATCTCCTGAACCATGTCCGCAGCCTCTGCATCTCAAGTGCCATGTGCGCAGACTGTGCATCTCCTGTAACGTGTCCTCATCTTCTGCATCACCTGTACCATGTACACAGCCTCTAGATCTCCTGTACCATGTCTGCACCCTGTGCATCTCCTGTACCATGTCTGCACCCTGTGCATCTCCTGTACCATGGCTGCAGCCTTTGCATCTTCTGTATCAGGTCTGCAGACTGTGCATCTCCTGTACCATGTCTGTGTTGTGGAAATTTTTATTAACGTATGTTGTCAGATGTCCCCCAGTGTCAGTTTTGCTGTAATACGCTCATGTGAGCGAGTTCGCACATACAGACGTTGGTGGAAGATCTGTTTGCTCTTTTAGGGATGTTTGTTTATGCTTCACCAAGGGACTGGCCACTTTATGGCGACTGCATCTACACTTCTAAGTAAGCAGATCTGCGTACATGGGAACCACAGCATAACCATACAAAATTATGGTTCACTGAGCCATGACCGAGTATGGCTTGCGTCATTGGTAGCAGTGGGAATGTGCACGCGATCGTGTTCAGAGCCATGTAGTTAGTTTTAAAATTGTGAGACACTTTGTGTCTCACAAGACGCTTGCCGCATGGCTCTGCACACGACCATCTGCACACGTCACTACTGTATTTCTATCTGAATATATACATGTGTGTGATTGGTTCTTTTGAAACAATACAAGTGTCTGGCTGATTCTGAAGCCACCACCTTCCTTTGTTATTCATGTTAATAGTATAAATAAATGGAGCTGCCTATTCTATGGGGGATTCTGCTAAGCTCAACGTGATACCAGCAACTGTGTCTGTGTTACTTAGAGATATACAAGCGCGCTTTCCCGGCATTATACAAGAGAGCTGTTTTTGTGCTTTTAAAGCGCAAAAAAATTATTTGCTTAGAGGAGAAGCTTAAAATTTCCAGGACAGTTTTGGCAGGCCAGAAAGGAAGACAACAGATCTTCCTAATTCAGCGGACCTCGAGTGGGAAAAGACATCCAGAACCAGCAAAGGCCGACCTATGGTAAGACAACCATACTTCAAGTTTTTTTTAACATTTTTGCTGCTTTGTGTCCCGGATCTTGATTCTCCGCTGTATGGGGTAAGTTCTGCTAGGCAAAGAACCTTATGATTTTTTTTGTCGCTTTCTGTATAACTTTAATTGTAGGTTATATTTTGTCATTGTAAGTAGGTTTATTAATTGGTGGAGCACCTATATTTAAATCCTCTATAGGTCACATTTAATACAAACCTAAAGTGAATGCTGTGTATGACTGAGCAGGCTGTGTAACTGTATGTTGTGTAAAAAGTTTGTAATGCATATGAGAAATAGAAATGTATGAATTGTGATTATCACCTTTTGTAAGGGACAAGTAGATTGCATGAGTCTTGTAGGTTGTTTAACTGAATCAAGACATGGATGGTTTGTATTGAAGTAATTTTGAAATGATTTTGTAGAAAGCTTTTGGTTTGAAATAGACTGTCGCATATTCAAGTGGCTGTGTGGCTGAGAGGGAAGGGCGGCCATGCATTGCTGGAAGCACTTACAATAGGAGCTGTTCCTCTCTGTGGATGGTCTCAGGTTTCTAGGCAAATGGCATGGGGGAGCTCTATTGTTTTGAGATGAAAAGATCAAACATGCAGCCATCACTGTTTGTATTTCTCTTGTTGTCTTGTTCTTGTGGAAACTGATGCCAGAGTAAGTTTGAATCCGTGTTATTTTATGTTTTATGTAGCCTAAAGTGTGTGTCTATGGCTATATACTAATTTTTACAAATATCAAATTACAGGTGCCTCACCCTACATCTTCCCCACTGGGTCCAAATGCGTGGCTCCTTGCAAGCCCCGTGGACTATGGACGCGCCCAGAGGCGACAGAGGGAATGAGCAAACATTGTGGGACCACCGCACGCAACGTTTTTTATTAATTAAAACTATGCGACACAAGCCCACTTTCCTATTCCCAAATGGTAAATACTTTGCCATATGTATGGAGATGTACTTTCAAAAACTTTCAAAATATCACGAAATGATCTGTTATGTTTTATATATTGTAGAAAATCCTAATGGAATTTTTTGATGTATCTCTTTAGAAGTTAAAACCCCCCTGAAGAAGACCAGAAAAGGATAAAGGGTCGAAATGCATTGGGGTATTCATGGGGATTCATATGGATAGTATTGATACAATGTAACTGTACAATTAGAACTTTTTCAATGAATTGATTACCATGGGAGATGGTCCTTTGTTGTTGCTGATGTCGACTACTGGAAATTTTATGTGATATTGATTGTATTTATGTAATGCATTCTATGTCTGAATTAAATAATATTTTTACTAAACATGGTTACTAAACATTGTTTCAGAAATATTTTGCTGCTTAAAAGCCCCCTGGGGAAATTTTTCCACTACGGTAATTTTGCAAATGTCATGTTAGTAAACTAGCTCATGTTAATTAGGTTAATTAGGTTACAGGTGTATTGTTAGAGTAATATGAGCAGGAGGTATGCACACCCTCTTTTACTGTATAAAAGAGCCTGTATTCCTGTCAATAAAGAGAGATTCCTGGTTGAACTTACATACAGCCTGCCTGGTGTTTGTTCTGAGCTACACAACTGGATTAGAACGGCACATAGCTGTAGTTCTAGTCCTGGAGCATTGGATGACCAAACCATCAGATGTTGCGATCTGCAGTCTGATTCTATAGCCGCAGAGGAGTGTCGGGAGAGTGGAACTGAGCGAGCAGGGGCTCGTTACAGTGTGAGTTAAGTAGTACGGTCTGTTCTGTGTTAAAAAGGTGATTTTGGTTTGTAGAGGCGCAGTTTTGGTCTTGTTATACGGGAGAAACCTCATTTGAAGGATTTTATACTGTTTAGCCTGTAAATCATCCCAGAGTGGAAATTACTTAAATCTCAGGGGTGAGACATCGGGAACTGAGAAACTGTTTTGTTTAAATGTTAAACTCACTAGTTTAAATTGTTTTTCCACTGTTGGATTTCAAAGACACCGTTTTTGTCTTTGCAAATGGTGTAGGCACCATTTCCTTTTAAAAACTTGCTGACCGTCTAATGCAGATATACTGCGGCAGAATGGCACGGGCAGGCAAAATCACGTACCTGGTGCCCGAGGCGGTCAGCTTCGTTAGGGGATTGATACAGGCTGAGGGGGGGGCAAATCTTCCTCTGCTGCTGTAATGTAAACAGCGGCAGAGGAAGTGATGTCATCTCTCCTCGAGCCGGTCTTTTCGTTCCAGCGCCGAGGAGAGAAGACATCAAGTAAGTTTGCACCAACACTACACTTACAGTAGAACACGCAGGCACACTTTTCACCCCCCTGTACCCCCTGTCACAGTGACACCAATAGCAGTTTTTGTTTTTTGCATTGGTGTCAGTTTGTGACAGTTATAAGTGGTAGGGCAGTTAGGGTTAGCCCCCTTTAGGTCTAAGGTACCCCCCTAACCCCCCCTAATAAAGTTTTAACCCCTTATACACCCCCCGTCGCCAGTGTCACTAAGCGATCATTTTTCTGATCGCTGTATTAGTGTCACAGGTGAAGCTAGTTAGGGAGGTAAGTATATAGGTTCGCCGTCAGCGTTTTATAGCGACAGGGACCCCCATATACTACCTAATAAAGGTTTTAACCCCCTGACTGCCCCCTAGTTAACCCTTTCACCAGTGATCACCGTATAACTGTTACGGATGACGCTGGTTAGTTAGTTTGTTTATTATAGTTTCAGGGCACCCGCCGTTTATTACCTTATAAAGGTTTAACCCCCTAATCGCCCGGCGGTGATATAAGTAAAGTTTTAGAGTCAGATAAGGTCTGCGTCACCCCAGGCAGCGTCAGGTTAGCGTCAGTACCGCTAACACCCACGCACGCAGCATACACCTCCCTTAGTGGTATAGTATCTGAACGGATCAATATCTGATCCGATCAGATCTATACTAGCGTCCCCAGCAGTTTAGGGTTCCCAAAAACGCAGTGTTAGCGGGATCAGCCCAGATACCTGCTAGCACCTGCGTTTTGCCCCTCGGCTCAGCCCAGCCCACCCAAGTGCAGTATCGATCGATCACTGTCACTTACAAAACACTAAACACACATAACTGCAGCGTTCGCAGAGTCAGGCCTGATCCCTGCGATCGCTAACAGTTTTTGTTGGTAGCATTTTGATACAGTCGTTAACAGTCAGGAGCTTTTTTTGCCTGTGAGTCTCACTAGTGTACCACTAAATTTAGAGCCCAAAATGGCAAATCGAAGGTACACTAGTGAAGAGGCCTACACGTTTCTGAGAATGACAGATAGTGAAGAGGTCACTCATCTGTCAGATTCAGGCTCAGAATACGATCCTGTAGACGACAGCAGCTCCATGACAGCTATGACAACGGAGTTGTGGTCCCTGCCAAGGTCAGGCGTACCAGACCCCGAACTTCTTGTTCTGTCCTTGATGTGCAAGAACCGCAGGTCCCTCGTATGGAGCAGAGAAGTGCTAGCGCCGCTATTCCTTCTGGTGAACTGGCAAGCACCAGCGGCCTAGTACACCCTGGTCGTACATCCAGCACTGCAGTAACACTTGGTGACGTGGCGAGTCCCATAAGTGCAGTTCAAGCTGGCGAGGTGGCAAGCACAAGTAGTGTCCCGCTGCCACAAAGAAGACGAACACAGGCCCATTGTGCCCATAGTGCCCTTCCTTGCCAATCCGAATTGGGAACCCACCACTTCTGCAGCACCCGTACTTCCCCCATTCACCATTAAACCTGGCATTCAGGTGGAAACGGTTGATTTTACGTCACTGGATTTTTATTCGCTGTTTTTCACCGAAGATCTCTATAGATCTATTTTGGACCAAAGCAATTTGTACGCTGGTCAACACATCGCCACTATTCCCCAGTCCTCCCTTGCCAGAGATTGGAAACCAATTACGGTTTCCGGATTTAAGATCTTTCTGGGCCTTTACTTCCTCATGGGCATAAGCAAAAAGAGTGAGTTGCAGTCATATTGGTCCACTGACCCAATTCACCATATGTGTTCTCTGCTTCCATGGCCAGGGCACGATACGAGCAGATTTTGCGGTTCATGCACTTCAAAAACAATGAACTCTGTCGTCCTCGTGGAGACCCTGAATACGATCGGCTCTACAAAATTCGGCCCCTCGTAAACCACTTCAACCAACGTTTTGCAGACTTGTTTACACCCCATCAAGCTGTCTGCATTGATGAGACCCTGATTAAGTTTTCTGGCTGCTTGTCATTCAAACAGTACCTTCCCAGCAAGCGTGCCAGATACGGGGTCAAGATGTATAACCTCTGTGACAGGGCCACAGGCTATACATCTAGTTTTATGGTTTACAAGGGCAAAGATAGTCACGTAGAGCAGACAAACTGCCCTGACTATATAGGAAGCGCTGGCAAGATTGTGTGGGACTTGGTGTCACCCTTATTCGGAAAGGGGTACCACTTGTACGTGGACAATTATTACACGAGCGTGCCACTTTTTAGTCACCTTTTTGATCAACCAAATGGAGCATGTGGCACCGTGCGACCTAATCGCCGGGGCTTTCCCCAGCGGCTTGTAGATTCCCGTCTTAGGCTGGGGGAGAGAGCCTGCTTCAAGTGTAATAACTTGCTCGCTATGAAGTGGACGGATTATAAGAATGTTTTCGTTCTTACCTCCCTTCATGCAGACACGACGGTCCAAATTACTACGGCGACTGGTGTTGTGGAGAAACCCCTCTGTGTCCACGAATATAACTAAAATATGGGAGGGGTGGACCTCAATGACCAGTTGTTGGCGCCGTACCTAGTTGCCCGTAAGGCCAGACGCTGGTACAAGAAAGTGTCTGTTTATTTCAATTGGCTTTGCTGAACGCTCATGTGCTATTCAGAGCTTCAGGACGGACTGGATCCTTCCTTAAATTCCAGGAAGAGATCGTCAGAGCCCTTCTGTATCCAGACGGTGCTCCACCTCACCTTCCCCAACCAAATGCAGTAAGCCGGCTGCATGAGAGGCATTTTCCTTATGTCCTCCCGAGTACCCCTACCCAACGAGCCCCCCAAAGAAGATGTCGTGTCTGCAGCAAGCGCAGATATAGGCATGACACCCGGTATTATTGTCCCTCCTGTCCTGACAATCCTGGTCTATGCATTGGTGAATGTTTTGAACGCTACCATTCACTAGTTGAGTATTAGCGTAGGGTACAGCACTGCACAGACTAGGACACACTTTCACAGGGTCTCCCAAGATGCCATCGCATTTTGAGAGACCCAAACCTGGTACCAGTTACAAAAGTTAAAGTTACTAAAAAAAGCGTAAAAAAAAAAAAAAAAAAAAAAAAGTAAAAAAAATAAAACACAAAAAAATATATAGAATAAAAAAACAAAAATAGTTGTCATTTTATTGTTTTCTCTCTATTCCCTCTCTATTGTTCTACTCTTTTTTACTGTATTCTATTCTGCAATGTTTTATTGTTATTATGTTTTACCATGTTTGCTTTTCAGATATGCAATTTTTTTATACTTTACTGTTTACTGTGTTTTATTGGTAACCATTTTTTTGTTTTCAGGTACGCCATTCAGCTGCAGAGCGGATTTATTTATTTTGACAGCAACAGCGTTTGCTCCCACGATACATAAAGCTGTGACTCCAGCGCTGTCGGAGGTGCTTTCACCACCACAGTTACATACTTCAGCATATATGCCAAAGCGTGGGGGCAGCAGTGGGTGGAGGAGCGATTTGCTCCTACCTTTTGCGGGAGGATGCCCCCATGCTTCGGCATATATATATTTTAGGCACAGGTTGCGTTAAATGTTTTATTTTTTACTATGTTTTTTTTGTATTTGCTTTGCAGGTATGGTAAGTCTTACTGTTATACTGTAATGTTACTTTGTTTTATTGTTAACCATCATTTGCTTAGCAGGTACGCCATTCAGTTGCAGCGCGGATTTATTTATCTTGACAGCAACAGCGTTTGCTCCCACGATATATAAAGCCGTGACTCCACCGCTGTCGGAGGTGATTTTACCACCACAGTTACATACTTCAGCATATATGCCGAAGCGTGGGGGCAGCAGAGGGCAGCGGTTTGCTCCTAACTTTTGCGGGAGGATGCCCCCATGCTTCAGCATATATATACTGTGCATGTATGCCCATCATTAGAAGTGGGTGGACGAAGGGAGGTATACCCACCGATCAATCTTTTTTTTTCGTTCAGCCCACAGGCTGCATGAAAAAAAAGTTTACAATATATGCCCAAGGACCAGCAACGTACTGGTATGTTGCCGGACTTTGAGTGGTTATACCAGAATGATGCCTGCAGGTTTAGGTATCATCTTGGTATCATTCTTTTCAGCCAGCGGTCGGCTTTCATGTAAAAGCAATCCTAACGGCTAATTAGCCTCTAGACTGCCAGGACAGTTCAAAACCGCCCCAAATGACCCCATTTTGGAAAGTAGACACCCCAAGCTATTTGCTGAGAGGCATGTCGAGTCCATGGACTATTTTATATTGTGACACAAGTTGCGGGAAAAAGACAAATTTATTTTTTTTTTGAACAAAGTTGTCACTAAATGATATATTGCTCAAACATGCCATAGGAATATGTGAAATTACACCCCAAAATACATTCTGTTGCTTCTCCTGAGTACGGGGATACCACATGTGTGAGACTTTTTGGGAGCCTAGCTGCGTACGGGACCCCGAAAACCAAGCACCGCCTTCAGGCTTTCTAAGGGAGTACATTTACAGTTTCGGAGGCCATTGAATGCCCAGGTGGCACAAACCCCCCCCCCCCCCCAAATGACCCTATTTTGTAAAGTAGACACCCCAAGGTATTTGCTGAGATGTATAGTGAGTATTTTGCAGACCTCACTTTTTGTCACAAAGTTTTTAAAATTTAAAAAAGAAAAAAATTTTACTCAGGAGAAGCAGCAGAATGTATTTTGGGGTGTAATTTCACATATGCCCATGGCATGTTTGAGCAATATATCATTTAGTGACAACTTTGTGCAAAAAAAAAAAAATTGTCTTTTTCCCGCAACTTGTGTCACAATATAAAATATTCCATGGACTCAACATGCCTCTCAGCAAATAGCTTGGGGTGTCCCATACAGAGGAGTGTATTTCTCCCATGGTTTAGAGAAGCCAGATTTTTAATACATTGAATAGCATAGGACCCACTTATAATGGGGTACTTTGACGCAGTAAGTGGTTTAAGGACCATATAGCTCAATTGTGTAACCAAATCCCCATATTTTTTGAAAATGTGTTTTAAATAGCCTTGCAGGAGTTAAATGTCATTTTTGTATGTGTGCACTGTAATATTTTGTTCTGTTTGTATGATCTTATGGCTGCACCATCTTTTAAAGTGGTTGTAAACCCTGTCCAAATTTATGAGACTAACCTGGGGCCAACCACCTATTTAAAAGTATTGTATACTATTGTACATTGATTGTTAGATGATGGTTCATTGTTTTTATTCAACACCTATGAATAGATGAACTAAATAGTTTTAATCACTTGTAAAAAAATGTATACTTTTTATATACTTTTTTTTTTTTTTAAATCAATTCTTTTTTTTTTATTGAAACAATAGCAAAAGGTATATCCATTACAGGTATATTCTAGTGTAGAGTCCATACATAGAATGGAAACTATTTTACAATGAACAAGTATTTACAACATCCGTATACCTAGTTTTGTATAAATTGACATTGCAGTCTATGATATTGCCTTTTGCTGATAACTCAGACAGAACATTACAAACTAACAATAACCGTGAACTCTTCTCCTGGAATATTACCTCATGTTTGTGTGTGCACACCACAATAAAAGCTTGATCACAGCACCCTGATATGAATTGTGTCAGTCATTATTCACTTCTTTCAACGGTAAGCCCAACTGTCCTGATCCATCAACATTGCAGTAACCTGTTAAGGACCAGTTTTGGAGGAGCTACATCTGCAGCACCCAACCAACTATGCCAGATTTTTTTCAAACTTCTTAGGATTTTCTATGATAATAGGCATTTCTTTCACGGATAAGTACCATATTTATCGGCGTATAACACGCACTTTTTTCCCCTGAAAATCAGGGGGAAAATCGTGGGTGCGTGTTATACGCCGATCCCCCGCTGATTGGAATCTTTTCGGCCGCTCTCAGCGGCTTTTAGCTTTTCTCGGCGGCTTTGAAAATGGTGCCGCCGTTCTCGCCCGCTTTCGGCCATTCTCGGTGGCTCTCGCCCGCCTTCGGCCATTCTCGGCGGCTCTTGGCCATTCTCGACGGCTTTTGGCCGCTTTTGGCCATTCTCGGCGCCTCTCGCAGTCCCGCGGGAGCCGCCGAACGCCGAGTGCGTCCAAGAGCGGCCGAGAATGGCCGAAAGCGGCCGAGAGCCGCTGAGAATGGCCGAAAGCGGACGGGAACGGCGGCGCCATTTTCAAAGATGCACAGACTACAGATGGACACTAACAAGGCTGCAATGGGGGGGGGGACAAGGTTGCAATGGGGGGGGACAAGGCTGGGGTGCGTGTTATACGCCGGCGCGTGTTATACGCCGATAAATACGGTATCTGTTCTTTAAAAAAAAAAAAGACAACACTCCCTGCATGTAGCAAAGTCTAAACACAGCAAACATCAACTTAAAGGAGCTCCAGGCTCTCCCACAAAATACTAGAGGAGATGGTCAGAGACTGCAGACCTAGTGCAAGAGATGGTCAGAGACTGCAGACATGATACAAGAGATGGTCAGAGACTGCAGACATGATACAAGAGATGGTAAGAGACTGCAGACATGATACAAGAGATGGTCAGAGACTGCAGACCTACTGCAAGAGATGGTCAGAGACTGCGGACATGCTACAGGAGATGGTCAGAGACTGCAGATATGCTACAGGAGATGGTCAGACACTACGGACATGATACAGGAGATGGTCAGACACTGCGGACATGCTACAGGAGATGGTCAGAGATTGTGGACATGCTACAGGAGATGGTCAGAGACTACAGCCTTGCTACAGGAGATGGTCAGAGTCTGCGGACATAATACAGGAGGTGGTCAGACTGCGGACATAATACAGGAGATGGTCAGAGACTGTGGACATAGTACAGGAGGTGGTCAGAGGCTGCGGACATAGTACAGGAGGTGCTCAGAGACTGTGGAAATGATAAAGAAGATGGTCAGACTGCGCACATGATAAAGAAGATCAGCTGGTAAGTATGATATCTTTTTTTTATTTAAAAAAAAAAAATACCCTTTAGTATCACTTTAACAAATCCATTGAGTCTTTTGGCAGCAACTCGGATTTTAAACAGGTCAACATCAGTGCAAAAATAAAAAAGGAAGACATTCCAATCAGCAAGATATATACTGCTTGCAGATCAGTAGATGGTTCTGTCAGGGAAATTAGGCTGTACGCAGAGCACACAGCCAAATCTCCTGTCTCTAATAATGATAACATTTTCGTCTAATGATATAAATGAATCTTACCTAAAATCCCACGCATCCAAGTAATCAGACATCACCACCATTCCTCACGTTACCAGCTCAGCCTTGGTCGGCATCTCTGCCTCTCCCTAGCTAGCAGGCTCTTTTATTTACACATCAACAGGAAGTCCCAAACTTGAGGGTTGTGCCTCCAACAGCTGTAAAAGGATTAAAGGCCTGAAAACAAAATGGCTCCAAATTCAAAGGTTTTTATTGCATATATATATATATATGGAGAACAGAGCTTGTACACAGAATGTGTGTCTTAGCCTTGTTCTAGAGAATATGACAACTTTCCTACTTTTATACCCATTCTATGGTAGACACACCTAGCTTTTCTGCTTTATCGATATTTTTCAGAGCTATGATGACGTAGAATGATGACTTAACATTCCGTGACTTATTGTTATCAGCGCATCACATACAATGACTTGCATCTTCACACTACTGCTTACAATGTGATTACCATCTACAACAGCTTACTTTACAGAATGTCTATCTTAACTTGCTGGCAACATATATTTTAAGAGAAAAACATGTTTGTTCACTTGTTCTGTAGTGCTGACAGAAGAATACACAATATAATAAATGTATTAACACATCAAACATATATATATTAGTGATACAGCACTGATCATAAATTTCCCTACACATTTCCCCCCTTTGATCATTGCCGATCACTAATTGTCATTCCCTTCCACCGACCTGAAAGTGACAGGGACCACGGGTGTATAAGACCCTTCAAAATATTTATAATTTTAAGTATGGAAATGTAAAGATATAAGTCCTTTACTCTCCCACACTCATCCCCGTTCACAGATCTTTTGGTGTAAAGGAAGGTTACAATACTTTAGTTCCTTACTATCCTCCTAAGATCTAGACACTGTCCATTCCATCTCCTCTACCGACATCCACGAGCTGGAGTAGCCATACTCATGAACTGGGTAAATGTTACCCTCGAAGAGTTGGAGTTAATGGGACAGAGTCATCAACTATTCATTCAAGCAAACTTTAATTTTTATTTAGCCATTGCACACATCAATCATCCACACTCTAACTAAAAATTCACATCCCCCATAAACAAACAGAACTCCACCATCTGCTTTAAACTAGACACAAAAATGCAATTTCCTTCATTACTCAGGTGAACCCCATCATCTCGGAAGAGATCAAGCTGTTCTCCTTCCAAAGAATGATTATGGTACATATACCCTTTTTCCTTACACAAAAACCTTTGTAGAACATTATTTATTCTCCTTCCCCTCCATTTCACTCCCCGACTCCAACAGGGTCTAAGAACAATGGAAGAGAACACTAGAATGGTGTCAGGGAAATACTCTAAAATCCACTTCAGATCTCCTTTCATCAAAGAAATCAATTCAAGATTCCTTTTTCTCCCCACGTCATTACCACCTAAGTGGATGATAATGCCAAGAGGAGTAGGGCAATGACCAGCCGCCTCCAACAAGAGTGGCCTCAAAGCTTTCCAGCGCATTCCCCTAACACCACCCCAAACTACTCTTATCTTGTTAGGATCACAGCCCAAATTCTCCATGCCCACTTGTAATGCCTTCTTATGGGCCCAATGTATATATGAATGTCCCACCACCCAAAGTTCTCGCACAGTCTGTTCATCTTCCACTATTTGGCATGAATCATCAGAATAAACAGACTCCTGATTCTTTTCTGGAGATTCTTCAGCATTGGGTAGGGAACTGGGTCCAGTAGCACAGCTTAATTGTTCTAGTTCAAAGTTCATGGTAGCGACTGTAGTAGGGTTTAGAGATTCTTCAAATATTTCATAGATCCTCTGGGTGGATAAATTCTCAATTTCAGGTCCAAACTCTAGTTCAGGCATTTCTGCTTCAGCAGCATAACGGGACAGACAACTGCAGGGGCCATCAAAGATGGAGGATAGGTCTGGCACTTCTCTTTCTGCCATTTTCTTCCTTTGAAAAAGCAAGAGAAACATCTGAGGTTTTCTTATCAGGTCTCATCTTTACCTTACACATTGCTACACATGCACACATGATTATCTTAAAACACAAATACAAACATAGCACAGCTCCTAAGATCACCCCCAGAATTTTCAGTAGTCCTATCAGAAAGGTTTTAAACACTTCTCCTATTCCCTTGAACCATGATAGAGGGTTCAACCAGGATAGCAATCCGTCTCCCCATTCTGATATATCTAATGTATGATTAGCAACTTAATGCACTTTCCCCTGCAATTCCCCTGCTGCGGCTAGATGTTTTTCTATATCATAGCTATTATCAACTATATAAGTACAACATTCCTGCTCAATAACTTTACACAACCCTCCTTGTGAAGCAAATAATATGTCTAATCCCATGTGATTAGCAATTACCTGTCTTCGTATCTCTATTAGCTCATCTGTCTCCTCCTTTAGGGCCTCCAAGACATGTCCCAACATCATATTAGTAGCATTAGCATAATCATTTAACCGATTAATCATTTCATGTCCCCAGCCTGTGAATGAGGGGGCATAAGTCCATGTCTTAAATGCCTCCCCAAACAAAGAAACTGAGTACTTTTTCCCTATTCGCTCCATTTCCTTTTGTGCTGTAGTGATAGAGTATACCTTATCTTCCGTAGCTCTCTTGAATCTTTTTCCTTTATGGGCCTCTATTAGTTCTGTAGTATTAACAACTCTAGTAGTGTAAATCAGCCTAGCAAGCACACAAGTACCATTTGCTTTTACTGGTAGCCACTTATAGGCCTTTCGACCACACACATAATAATATGAACCTGGTAGGACTCTTGCTTCAACACTTATATGGTAAATTTTCAATTGGGAATCTACTATTTCCTGTAAAGAGCGGTTGTACTTATTTAAGTCAGTAAACTCATAATCCTTCTCACATTCATCAGTTACATTTAACTCCTTCAATGACCTTTTCAAAGTTTCATCAAAACAGTTAGAGCAATCCCTAAGGCACTGACACATCGTCCGGTTTTCTATGCTAAAACAACCATTCACCACAACCTGAACATTCCCCGGATCCTGATAATAATCAGTAATCCCCATTTCAACCATCTCTGGGTCAGTACTGTGGTTAAGGATTAGTCCTATTCCTTTTCCTGATATTCCCTGCACTAACAGCCCTTTGTCTTCTACCAGTTTCCAAGGTTTCTCAGCTAGGGTACTATTGGCTGTTTCTTTTATCAATATTGCATAAAATAAATTGGGATCTGTAACTGCTATAGCTACTATCGGTTTATGTCTCACACTTGGGGGAATCATAGAACACACCCAACAGTTAGAGAGATTGAATTGAGTACTGATCACCTCATGTAATTGGATCATCCTATTCAGATAGGTTTGACCATCCACAAGCCCACACCACGCCAACAGCAGCAAGTTTTTCCAGGCACTCATGATCCTTCATCGGGTACTTTAAACACAGCACAACTTCTTGGTAGATGTTCCTGCAACGACTAGAGAGATATGATCACATTCTGGGCAGTGTCTTGCTGAGGACACAGAATCCTTAGGCAGGAGAACTGGTCCTACTGCTCAGATACAATTGCAGAATGTACACATTTACAATGTGAAGCATGTATCCAAGTATCCCTGTTTTCCAGCTTCACTGCTGTAGCTGTAGTAAGTAGCACCTGGTAGGGTCCTGTCCACCTGGGATCCAGACCCCTCCTCTGATGCTTTTTCACCATTACCCAGTCACCTGGCTGCAGGTCATGAATCCCTTCAAGGGCATCTGGGTCTGGAAGAGATGAATATATTTTCTTGTGCAATTGATTTAAATGCCTGTGTAACCCGATGACATATTCAGTGAGTGACCCATATGATCTTGCTAAAGCCTGTGGATAGTACAAACCTGTCTTTGGTACTGATCCAAATAATATTTCATAGGGAGAGAGCTTCCCTTTTTGTTTCGGTGTAGTTCTTAATGCAAACAGAGCTATAGGCAACCCTTGGAGCCAATTTAGCCCTGTCTCGGCTGTAATTTTACTCAACTTGGCTTTTAGTAGCCCGTTGTATTTTTCTACCTTACCACTAGCTGTGGGGTTGTAAGGAGTGTATAAGCGTTGATCAATGTTAAAGGCTGCAAGTACCTCTTTCATTACCTGCCCAGTAAAGTGACTTCCTCTATCTGACTCTAAGGTTTCAAAAACCCCATATCTACACACCACTTCCTGTATCAGCTTCTTTGTTGTTGCTGTGGCTGTAGCCTTCCGTATAGGCCACGCCTCCAACCAGCTTGAGAAGCAGTCCACACACGTGAGCACAAACTCATATAAACCTACCTTAGGTAATTGTATGTAGTCTATTTGTAATCTCTGGAAGGGATATAGAGCCCTTGGAATGTGACCCTGAGGAGTTTTTACCCGTTTCCCTGGATTTTATTGTGCACAGATCAAGCAAGCCTGACAATACTGTTTAGCTACTTCTTCAATGCCTGGTGCATACCACAATTTCCATATCAGATCAACCATCCCCCTTTGGCTATATGAGAAGGGAGATGTGCCATAGAGCAAAGAGAAGGGTACATCGAAGGAGGGGCACACGGCCTCCCATCCTCATGGAGCCAAATACTGGTATCCTCTTTGTGATGACAATTGTTCTTTTTCCACTTATTGATTACCTCTCGAGATGCTGTGCTCTGCAATTGTTGTTGTTTGAGTGTTTGTATCCCCTTTTAGGAAATATACTCTTTCATCATCACTCACCACCAGGGGGAGCAAGGCAGCTGCTTTAGCTGCCTCGTCTGCCCTTTGGTTACCCATTGCAACAGCATCAGACGCTTTTGTGTGAGCCTTCACCTTGACCACTGCAACTGCAGCGGGCAAAGTGATAGCTTCAAGTAGGGCCTTCACCTGAGCAGAGTTTTTAATAGGCTTGCCCTGAGATGTCAAAAAATTACGGCTTTTTCATAAAATAGAGAAATCATGTATAACACCGTGGGCATAACGAGAATCAGTGTATATATTAACTGATTTCCCTTCTGCCAATTCACATGCTTTTATCAAGGCCTCCAACTCTGCCACTTGGGCAGAACAATGATTTGGTAGAGCCCTCTGGAAAATTACTTTCTCTTGACTTACCACAGCCAAACCAGTGACGGGAGAACCTTTCTCAGTGTAATACCTGGAACCATCTACCCACAGTTCCAGCTCTGGGTTCTCCAGGGCAAAATCCTGTACCATCACTGGGAGCTCATAGTAGGCCTCAGTTGTGTGACAACAGTCATGTACCCACTCCACTGGAGTAGGCCGAATGGGTAACAAAGTGGCTGGATTTAAAACATCACACCTCTTAATAATGATATTACTTGGTGTAAGCAAAGCCAGCTCATACTTAGTTAACCTCGCAGCAGATAAGTGTCTCGTGTTAAGATGTCCCAGCACCTGCTCCACTGCATGAGGGACCATGAGAATCAGGGTGTTCCCCAACACAATTTCAGAAGTTTTCTCCACTAACATGGCTGCTGCTGCCGTGGCTTTCACACAAGGTGCTGCTGTTGAGATTACAGGATCAAGAGGCTGGGAATAATATCCCACAGGTTTATGCTTATCAGCAGATTTTTGTGTTAACACTCCAGATGCCTGATTACCTGATTCATGACAGAATAGGTAAAAGTCCTTTTTATAGTCAGGCAGTGATAATGCTGGAGATGATATTATAGCCTCCTTTAATGCCTCTACAGCTTGTATCTCCTCAGCAGACAATTCAAAATGCACAACCTTACCTGAGGTTAAAGCATACAATGGTTTAGCTATTTGGGACATATTTGGGATCCATTGTCTGCAGTAACCAACCAAACCCAAAAATGCTCTTAGAGACCTTTGATTCTTTGGAAGGGGGTATGAACGTATCACCTCTTTCCTTTCTGAGGTTTGGTGTTTACCCCCTATAAAGATACAGTGCCCCAGGAAAACAACTTTTTCCTGGCACCACTGTAGCTTATCTTTAGCTACCTTACAATTTTGTTCTGCCAGAAATTTCAGCAAGCTCAAAGAAGCCTTTTCACACACTTCCTTGGTCACTGCTGCCAAGCACAAGTCATCTACATACTGGAGCAGTGTGACACCTGGCGGCGCCCGCCATTGGTCCAACACCTGTTTCAATGCTTGATTAAAACAGCTTGGAGAAACAGACAGGCCCTGAGGTAGGCGGAGCCAGGTATATTTTTTTTCAGAAAAGGTGAAACTAAAAAGATAGACACATGATTCGTCCAGCTTTACGCTAAAATAAGCGTTTGCCAGGTCAATCACAGTGAAACAGCTGGCGTCACTGGGAATACCTGAAAGGAGAGTGTAGGGATTTGGTACGACTGGTACATCAGCTTCGATTATTTTGTTTATAGCTCTCAAATCATGTACCATCCGGTACTTAACTGGAGCTTTCTTATCTGTAGGTTTCTTCTTCACTGGATATAGAGGTGTGTTGCAAGGGGAGCTTTCTTCCCGCAACACCCCCTTCTCCAAGTAAATCCTTATTTGATCCCTGATACCTTCCCGTTGCTGATAGGAGAGAGGATACTGAGGTAGTTTAGGCAAGATAGATCCTGGTTTTACCTTAACACTGACTGGAGTCACATTTAGGAGACCTTTGTCTTCTTTGGACTCTGCCCAGAGTGACTCAGGTACTTCCAGCAAGGCTGGTGGTAAATTTGGGTTTTGCGAGGCAGCCACCAAAACATGAAGACTGTCACACACATCTTGCTCTATTTCAGTCAGCGGAGAGGTAACAAAGACCCCCTCAGGAGTGTAACTTATAGTACACTGTAATTTTGATAAGATATCTCTTCCCAGCAAATTACAAGGCACGGTATCAGACAACAAAAAGGTAGATTGTACCGTAACATCTCCGATCTTTACAGACAGAGGGGCGGTTTCTTTCAGAGTTGCCACGGAACCATCCAAACCAATCACTGTCCTTTCATTTGAGTAGGGGAGAGATGGGGTACAATGGGAAGAGAGGATTGACTTTGATGCCCCAGTGTCTGTTAAAAATATAAGTTCATTATAATAAGGCATTTCTGCCAAAGTCATTTTTACAAAAGCATCATTACCATCAGTTTCAGATATTACTGACCACACTGGGGCCTCTGCCTGTCAATCCCTCTTTCCCCATGCATCCTTGCCACTTTTTCTGGGTGCACGGCAAAATTTAGCAATGTGGCCAGGTTTTTGGCAGTTGAAACACACACCCATAGCTCTTGGTCTCCCACCCTCCCTCCCCTTTTCGCCCTGTGGGGCTTCTTTTGGTGGGAGGTAGGAGAGCAACACCTTTTGTGGCTTTCTTGCCTCCATGTCATCCATATTCTTTTGGATATGGGATGCCACTGAGGTCAGAGCTTGTAGGCTCATGGTCTTCCACTCAGGATAACGGGTGGTTAACTTTTCCTGAACAGATTTTTTCAAACCTGTACCCCACATGGTGACAATCATTGAGGCCAAGGCTGGACTATCGGGGTCCTGCCCAGTCTCAAGGACTGCATTCCTAAACCGATCAGTGTATTGGTGCACTTCCTCTTTACTTTCTTGGGTCATTGAACTCGCCTTATTCCAGGAAGCTGCCGGAAAAATCTTCCCTATCCTCTCCTTCAATTTCTCACACTCTTCTAGTGCCAATTTTGGTGAGTCCAGTTTGAAGACCCCTAAATCTTCTGATTTTACTAACCTTGCCTCCCATATCATAAGATCAGCATCACTTATTCCTGACACCCCCTTTATGATTCGTAACATGTCCTCCCAATTTGCTCTGTAACTTGCAGCTATGTTGCATAGCTGTTTAGCAAACAGATGAGGACTATGCCTGGGCTTGGGGATTGAATTCAAGAAAGTATTCATTTCCCCAGGAGTCCAGGGCACATGGTGAACTATAGTCCCCATTAAGTCATTCTTATCATTATAAGCTCTCTGCTCTCTTACTGGTAACATTCTTCCTGTCCCCCCTTGCTTAGAAGTTATTACCTCTTCGTCATCTGAGTCAAGGGGGAGAGGTGGGTAAATTCTTTCTTGTTGCATACTCACCCCTTGTATTGGTGTCATCCCGACAGGTGTTCTTAGGAAACTTTTATCCTGCCAACTTACCTCTGGCGAATCTTCTGTACTCAGCAACTTGGACGGAGGCATGCTACTCCATCCTGGCTTCTGATACCAATATTTACCCTTAGGTGTGTCTGGTATATATTCTTGCATCACCTCCTCTCTCATTGGCGCAGATGCTTCTATAGCACCTGTTCCAATAGGGGTAGATGATGTGACATATGTGATGTGACTTCACTGGATATAGAGGTGTGTTGCAAGGGGAGCTTTCTTCCCGCAACACCCCCTTCTCCAAGTAAATCCTTATTTGATCTCTGATACCTTCCCGTTGCTGATAGGAGAGAGGATACTGAGGTAGTTTAGGCAAGATCCCCCCTTGCTTAGAAGTTATTACCTCTTCGTCATCTGAGTCAAGGGGGAGAGGTGGGTAAATTCTTTCTTGTTGCATACTCACCCCTTGTATTGGTGTCATCCCGACAGGTGTTCTTAGGAAACTTTTATCCTGCCAACTTACCTCTGGCGAATCTTCTGTACTCAGCAACTTGGACGGAGGCATGCTACTCCATCCTGGCTTCTGATACCAATATTTACCCTTAGGTGTGTCTGGTATATATTCTTGCATCACCTCCTCTCTCATTGGCGCAGATGCTTCTATAGCACCTGTTCCAATAGGGGTAGATGATGTGACATATGGTGGTGGGGACCCACTACTAGATATTAGTTGGTCAGAGACAGGCTTACTTGGGTTTCTGATGAGTGCTTTTGCTAACATATGTGTACTAGCAATCATTTCCTCTAATAACTCACCTTCTTCCTCCGATACCTTGGGCAGTGTTGCAACTAGGACCTTAGCTGTTTTCCCATATGCCTCTGCCTCCCATCTGGCCCATGCTGCAACTTCATTAGGCTCAGTCATCCTACTCTTAAAGTTATGGTGTAATGCTGTCCAAACTCTGACATCAAATGTTCCCTGTATGGGTACCGGCCAATCCGTTGCCTTTGCCAAACTGTGCCATTTCTTTAGGTACTTCACTACCCACTTTCCATAGCGGGCCTTGACTTCCTCCCGGGGTGTCAATGGCGCCCCGTAAACTTTAGCACCTCCTCCCACCTGATTCCCCATTACTGCATCGTCAGTGAGGTTCCAGTTACTTTTCCTTTCCTATGGGAGCTGGCCAATACTCCCCTTGTGCTCTCTTCCACTGAAAGCACGTCCTCACCCCCTACTTGGATGAGGCTGTATACTGGACTTTTGTGGCACAGTTTGTTATAGCATGAATTGGAGATCACACACAGGGAAACCACGCTGTCTATCTCTCCAGATCTTTAGCAGCATACACACCACAAACAATATGATATAACAGATGAACAAGGTATCTACTAACACCCCAAGTTGCCCACATTCATTGCTTGGACACATCAGCAAGGTTATGCAATTTTATGTATTCTCCCCCTTCTAGCGTGTTGTGCTCTGGGGGTACGGTTCTATCTCTTGGTCTAAGCACAATTATTGCTAATAGTAACCAAGCAATTGCCCCCAATAAAACCGTCAGTATTTCAAAAACAAGTAAAGAATTTGTACAAAGATTACCAGTACTATTCATTTAGGCAAAATCTTATTTTACTCTATGAACCCCGTTAGTAAAACCCCATTCATACAGGGTAGCTGTTAACACCTTTCAATTAGTATGCATGAGTATCAATAATTAGTATAGTTTTATGACATTTAGACAATACACTTTCACTCAGAGGGCACCTGTTGACGTCATAGGCATCAAAACAGCACATACATGTATGGCCTCACCTTAGGCTATAAACCCAGGCTTTCCAGCTTTTGATGTTTAGGCAACCCTCTCATTCACACTTAAAACAATTTAGTACTCTGCGTTAGTTAAAAAGACAACTGTTTAATATAACAGACAAAAATGTTCACTCTTCACATTTGCTTGGAAAGGGGTTCTCTTCACCTTGAGACCCCAACTTTCCCCACACATTCACACTTTCATACACCTCCGTTGGACTGGCCAGGCGTGAAGCCAGCGCAGCCTAATTCTTCGTAAATCCCGAAGGACTTACAGCCAGCAGCCCTAATGACTATGGCTCAGGAACCCATTCATTCAAGTTAGTAGACAAACAAGACATAAAATATCACCCCTTTTGCCCAGGTTCTTTTGATTGCGTTTTGACACACGATCTGTGCTCCCCCCGCCGTACAAGGACAACCAGACAATTCAGGGAGACAATTTTTTACTCACCCTTGGGCACTTGTCTTATTGCAGTTGTACGTCAGATAGATCACAGATCCTGGGTTTAGTTTGGCAATCCGAGTCCTTCTACGGCACCATTGATGTAAAAGGATTAAAGGCCTGAAAACAAAATGGCTCCAAATTCAAAGGTTTTTATTGCATATATATATGGAGAACAGA
The DNA here is from genome assembly GCA_037952835.1 of Lithobates septentrionalis. NCBI lineage: Eukaryota > Metazoa > Chordata > Amphibia > Anura > Ranidae > Lithobates > Lithobates septentrionalis. Next base: position 38,513 of record JBBDGP010004733.1, read on the forward strand.
GCTTGTACACAGAATGTGTGTCTTAGCCTTGTTCTAGAGAATATGACAACTTTCCTAATTTTATACCCATTCTATGGTAGACACACCTAGCTTTTCTGCTTTATCGATATTTTTCAGAGCTATGATGACGTAGAATGATGACTTAACATTCCGTGACTTATTGTTATCAGCGCATCACATACAATGACTTGCATCTTCACACTACTGCTTACAATGTGATTACCATCTACAACAGCTTACTTTACAGAATGTTTATCTTAACTTGCTGGCAACATATATTTTAAGAGAAAAACATGTTTGTTCACTTATTCTGTAGTGTTGACAGAAGAATACACAATATAATAAATGTATTAACACATCAAACATATATATATTAGTGATACAGCACTGATCATAAATTTCCCTACACACAGCCAAACGCCTCCTGCAAAGTTTGTGACCTCACAGGAAATGAACAACACAGAGGAAATGACCATATAAGGATGTAACAGGATGTGACAATACAGAAGCCCTTCCAACAGGGTTAAATACAGAATCAAACAAAGACATCTATACATTCAAATAGAAATACAGTAGTGACGTGTGCAGACGGTGGTGTGCAAAACCATGCGGTAAGCACATGGCTTTGAACACGACCGTGTGCACACTCCCACTGTTACCAGTGATGCGAACCATACAAAACCATGGCTCAGTGAGCCATAATTTTCATATAGTTATGCTATAGTTTCCATGTACGCAGACATGTATGCTAGGAGTCATTAATGCAGTTGCCATGAGGTGGCCAGTCTCTTAGTGAGGCATAAACTAACATCCCTAAAAGAGCAACAGGTCTGCCATGTCCACAGGAAGGTTTTCGCAGCCAATGGTCTTCTACCAACGTCTGTATGTGCGAGTACGCTCACATGAGCGTATTACAGCAAAACCGACACTGGGGGACATTTGACAACATACATTTATAAAAATTTCCACAACAGTCCCTCCTCTTTGTCATATGCTCCCATGTGTCCCTCGATGAATCTTGATCTTCTTCCTTACAGTCCATAAAAAAGAAAACACGGAGACACTTCTTCAGGAGAGATGACCTGGTGAGCTGTAGTAATCGCCGGTTGGTCTTGGATCCTCTGTCTCTCTTACGTGGGTTGGGCTTTGAGGAAGATGTGGCCATCTGCTCAGGCTCTGGTCATACCCCTACTTCCTTCAACTATGATCCGCTGCAAAATAAAATAATTAAATCCCCAACGATTCCCAAACCCTTACAAGGATTCCAACCTTCACTAGCTGTAGCTCTAGCTCTAGTTTTGCTTTGCAGGGATCTAAGCCTTATCCATATGGGCCTGAACTTTGTCACTAGTATCCCCGATCCAGATATAACAATCTTTACTTATGAATTCCCAGAAACCCTCTTTGGACTGTGGGAACTTCCTTGTTTAACTGCTTTAACAGTTACATGAAAACATCCCATCCTCAATGGATGAGCAATTGTTCAAGCGTTTCATAAGCTCAAGCCCCCACCGTGTACAAGCAATTCCATTCCAGCTGTCCCTGCCATTCTTAGCTTTTCTCGCGCCATCAGATCCTCATGATCGGCCGCGACATAAGATGCTGGGATGAGTTTCACCAGCACACATGAACCTCTTGCCTTAGGGGAATTACCTTTTATAAGCTGTAGATCAGCATTAATACCAAACTACAGTTGAAGCACACTTGTGGGCTACCTAGTTGTCCTGACACCAAAGCTGGCAAGAACCAGAGCTATTGTTAAAATTATAACTAACTTTACCCTCTAGAAATGTTTTAAGTTCTATTGACAAGTGTCTGTTTGGATTTTACTAGTTTGTCAAAACTCCTCACACCAATATGAACATCCTATATATCATGTACCGCTGTCATCGCTGGGGCCAGGGGCGTTGCTAGGGGGCAAAAAGACCAGGGGCTTCAGCCCGAAGTCCAAGGCCGGCACGGGGGGGGGTCTCTAGTGGCATTTTTTGGCTGGGTGGTGGGGTTGTGTGGCAGGGGGTAAGCTCACTTGCTGGTTGCTGCTTGGCTTACCAGTGCCCATCAATGCTGACCACTAAACTGACCTACCTACCTACCTGACACACACTGACCTACATACACTGACCTACCTGACATACACACACTGACCTACACTGACCTACACACACTGACCTACCTGACATGCACTGACCTACCTGACACGCACTGACCTACCTGACACGCAATGACCTACCTGACATACACTGACCTACATGACACACACTGACCTACCTGACACACACTGAACTACCTGACACACACTGACCTACACACACTGACCTACCTGACACGCACTGACCTACCTGCTACGCACTGACCTACATACACTGACCTACCTGACCTACACTGACCTACATGACATACACTGACCTACACTGACCTACACACTGACCGACCTGACACACACTGACCGACCTGACACACACTGACCTACCTGACACACACTGACCTACACTGACCTACATGACATACACTTATCTACATGACATACACTGACCTACCTAAACTACACTGAACTACCTGACCTACACTGACCTACATGACCTACATGACCTACACTGACCTACACAAACTGACCTACCTGACGCACACTGACCTACCTGACACACACTGACCTACACTGACCTACCTGACACACACTGACCTACACTGACCTACACACACTGACCTACATACACTGACCTACCTGACATACACACACTGACCTACCTGACATACACATACTGACCTACCTGACATACACTGACCTACACACACTGACCTACCTGACACGCACTGAACTACCTGACATACACTGACCTATCTGACATACACTGTCCGACACACACTGACCTACACGACCTACACTGACCGACCTACCTGACACACACTGACCTACACACACTAACCTACCTGCCACACACACTGACCTACACGCACTGACCTACCTGACACACACTGACCTACCTGACATACACTGACCTACCTGTCACACACTGACCTACCTGACACACACTGACCTACCTGAGCTACATGACATACACTGACCTACATGACATACACTGACCTACATGACATACACTGACACACACTGACCTACATGACACACACTGACCTACACTGACTGACCTACCTGACACACACTGACCTACCTGACACACCCTGACACACACTGACCTACCTGACACACACTGACCTACCTGACCTACATGACATACACTGACCTACCTGACAGACATACACTGACTAACCTACCTGACCAGGAGGTGACAGACTTCATGTGTCCAAGTCCTGCAGCAGCAGCTCAGCCGTGGTGCTGGTGTGCGAGGCAGCCAGAGGAGAGGAGGAGAGCCGCCCATCCGAGCGCTGAGCGGGGATCGATGTGGCACGGGAGGCCCCTTTGTAATTCCCGCCTTCTTCCTGTTCCACTCACAGCGAGCTGGGAGAGGACTGAGATTGGAGGAGTGCAGGCACTGGGGATGCTGCTCAGGGTGGCGGTGTCTTCTCTCTCTCTTCCTCCTGGGCTCTTCCCGGCTGCCGAGGTATCCCCCTCCCTACTGCTCTGTACTACATGCCACCAGCGGCGGGACGTTCCAGTACAGAACTCGCATGCCAGGCCCCACCAGCACTAGCGCGGAGGAGGAGGAAGTGCAATCCTCCTCCGCTTTGAATGCTGGGCACAGTGGGCAGTGACGTCACTGGTTGCTAGCCGCTAGGCGGCTATAGCAACCAGTGACCAAGAGTAGAGTCAAGCGGGGGCGGAGCTGGAGCAGATGCCAGCGCTACCACGGCTCAGTCCGCCCCTGTCCCCTGCATTCTGGACCGGACAAGAGACTCGGGGCTATTGGCCCCAGGCTCGGGGCTGTAGTCCCACTAGCCACCCCCTAATGAAGCCTCTGGCTGGGGCAGTAGTAGACCCAACCATGTGTCCTGTTTGCTTTCTTAGCTAGTTGGAAAATACACTTTAAAAATATAAATAAACAAAGTTACTTCTCATTCTCTTGGTGTAGTTGAACAGCTTCTTGCAGTGGCTGGCCTGGTCTTGTCCTTCGAGCTTCTTTACAATGACCCAGTCACCTGGTTGGAAAGAATGTAAACTGATTATTGTGTCAGGGTCCATGAGGGACTCGTAAACCCTGTGATGGACCTTTTGAAGTTCATGTTACAGTGATTGCACCCACCCCATCAGTTGAGAACGTAGGTGACAGCTAATGAGGAAAGTACAACTCTGGTTTTGGTTGACCTCCAAACAAACCTCAACATTCAACCTCAACAAACCACAACATTCGTGTACATTGGTAAATTATCGCTGACATTCCACAAAACTGATAACTAAACCCTCTGTAAATCTTACTTTCACGTTTTTACTAAAATACCACAGCCTGCGACACATAAGAGGGCTGTCGTGGTAGGTTCTAACATATTCTTCATGTTACTACATACAAACATTGAGAAGACTAAAACATGAGACAAACATTTAGATACAAATGTGGGGGAGATGTTTCATAGTTCCCCAAAAAATGAAGAAATAAAAAAAAAATGACCAGATGGAATGCTGCCTTTACTCTTTTAGCAATAGAAAAAGAATACAATTTGAAAAGCACGAGAGCATCTCGAAATCTTTGCGTGGACCAGCCACACAAAGTTCAAAAACAGGCCTGTATATTTTTAATCACACAAACGTGTACTACGCATCCATCAACTCACTCAACATTACAGATTTCTGAAGCGCAGTCGCGCTACATCAACTCCAGAGGGATACCCAAAATAGTATCCTTGGACCACCTATGTCAATCTTTTTGGGGTTTAATGGCCTTTTCCTCAGAACTAGACTCTATGCTCTGTGCATCTGTCTGACTGTGGAAAGCCTTGCATTCCTTCCCTTGCACGGACTGCCATTGCCCATGGTGATTTGAATCGGCTTATCATCTTACCCCTGCGTCCAGGGAAACCCTTGCACCCATTTCGGGGAGCACCGCCCGATTCCTTCTTACACGGTGGATTGAAGGACTACAACCACTATTAGTCCCCCAACTAGAAACCCTAAAAAGAGACATCAACTCTATGGCTTGTTGTCCCAACACTTTTGGCACAGAACTACAGAGTACCACTCTTTTAACTAGATTTTTAATGATACAAGTATCTTTATTGTGCCTATAAAGTCTTGGTGCCTGCCCACACTCCTTTATCCTCTAAACAATTCATATTAGACGTGGCACACATACTTACCCTGTATCCGCATGACCACTGTGCGATGATATGTCCCCTATTTATGTAATTTAATATGGGTGGAAGCACCCGGGCAATTTTTAGTGGCCAGTATACCCCTTCTGTCTTTTTTTCATAAGAATAATTATTGGACGGCCTATCTACCTCAAGGGCATCACTGTGTAGTTTCCCCCTGCCCCTCCTCTTTTCCCCCCTTCTTTCCCCCTTTCCAGCACTGTTGTGTGTATCTCTCTCTCTTTCCTCCTTACGGCTAGCAATAACTGTATATCAATTGTATTGCATACAATATGGAATTTATTGGGAATGGTTGGTTGGGTTATATGACAGAGATTCAAACGAACTGTAACACAGACACCGAGCAAGAAATTGGTATAAACCAATATATGGCTAAACTTAAACGTGTTCTCAAAAAGAAAGCCAATCTGCACTGGCATATTGAGTTTCTCCAGAAATATGTACGGGAAACCATTAATCCTCTAGGGCTTAGGATTCAACTCTATCCCTCCTTTCAAGTAACCTCCGCAGAATTTAGACTTAAATGGGAAAACATACTGACCCAATGTAGCATAGAACTTATGAAATTGCTGATACTTCATTATCAGACAGAATTAAACACACTAGATCAGGAGATTCTCCTATTACAAACATCTAACGAAACCATTAGTGAGCATACCCTCTTCTCCAAACGAGTCCAAGAAATAAAAGAGTACATAACCAAGATTACTAAAGACATCATCTATAAAAAACAAAATAAATTATCAAAAGATCGATTAGCCTTCTCTGAAGGCTTCGCATATCACTGGCAGAATACCATGCTACGTAAAGGCTCTAGAAACCATCAACGGGCCACGAAAACTAACAATTATGGGACTACTGATGAGGATACTGAATCAGATTCGTCATTCAGATCTACATCTTCTGCCCCCAGACATAACCATCACTATTCCCGTAACAACACTACAGCTCAGAAAAGAAACTATGGTGGGGACCCACATACACCGTCTTCAAAACGCCCCCCGAAAGTAGACACAAGATTCCCGACACATTCACAAACAAAAGGACACACATCACAACCCAATGGAAAACCACTAGCACAACCTAAATATTTAGGAGCCACTGCTTTACAAGCAATACAGTTATTGAATAATCAATCTCAAACACCCAATCTGACACAACCCAGCACCTCAGGCCCAACTGATATGGGCATAAATCCCCCTAGTATCCCCTTACCACTGACACAACGAACACTCAACACTAGACAAAGCACATTAGATGCACATATTCAAGTCCCATTGACACAGTCAAATTTTCAAATTCCTATGAATATGACAATGCCGACATAACTCCAGGCATGGAAATTATTAACCTAACTCCTTACTTGTTTGAGAAGGAGACACTTGAGGTCCTGAAGCTTGGATTAAGTTTCTGCCCCTCAACTAATATTGACAAATATGAGACAATAAAAGATGTCTATCTTTTTTCACGTAATCTAACATACAAATTTCTTTTTGATAAAGATGTAATACAGTCTAAACAAGATAAGGCGATATCAGAGCAAGTTAAACATTTCTCTATGGAAGACTTTCGAGCTCTTCGAGACCTCATATTGTTATTGGAGGAAAACGAACCCTCCAATTCCATACAAGAAATAAATACACCTATTCTACATACAACCAATACCAAAAAATTCAAACCCAAATCACAACGATTTCCAGAATTAACTTCAAACGCACATATTTGGGCCTTCCTGACTGCAACTATCAAAGATATAAAAGAGATGACCATACCAATAACCGTAGGAAACTTGTCCTACTCACAAAGACAAGCCATTTTGGCTCTAAAAAATCAACCTGACTTAGAAATAAAACCTGCAGATAAAGGAGGGAACATTGTCTTAATGACTAAAACCTACTACGAAACCATGGTCAATAAAATCCTAGCGGATAAGCATTGTTATCGCCTGCTACCTGAGACACAAATTACAAAATTTAAGCAAGAATACCTAGAGATCATTGGTCAAGCCTTCCAAAAGGGCCTAATCGATCAAGATATGTACAATTACCTGAATGTTAGAAATCCTAAAGAGGCTACCTTTTACGCCCTACCAAAAATACATAAGCATCCTACACTGCCCCCGGGCCGACCAATTGTCTCAGGTATTGGTTCTCTATCTGAACATGCTAGCCGTTTTGTAGACTCTGTATTAATGCCACATGTATTGAGCCTTCCGTCTTACACACGTGACACACTGGATCTACTGAAACAAATCGAGGGTTTGCCGGTCCCTCCCGATGCCCTCCTCGTGACTTTGGATGTTGAGTCCTTGTACTCTAGCATCCCTCACGAGCAGGGCATCGGGATGGTACGCACCTTTTTAAGGGAACAAGATCACTATAGTTGGGAATTCTGTGAATTCATACTCGAATTACTCCACTTTGTACTTACTCGCAACTATTTTTGTTTCAAGGAGTCCCACTTCCTCCAGGTGCAGGGCGTGGCTATGGGCACTTGTTGCGCGCCAGCCTACGCCAACCTGTACCTGGGGGGGTGGGAACGTGCCCTCTTTTCACAGGAGGACCAGTCTATATACACCGACCATATTCTCATATGGCGGAGGTATATAGACGATATCTTTCTAGTATGGACAGGAACTCATAAGCTACTGGACCAATTTGTCCAGACAATCAATCATAATTCAATGAACCTTAAGTTCACTACTTCAACCCATGTGAATCAAATTACCTTTCTAGATCTAACCATTTTCAAGGATCAGGATAACTGTCTAGCCACCACTTTGTACAGAAAAGAAACGGCAGGAAATACCGTATTACATGCGGACAGTGCCCACCCCAGATCACTTATCAAGAGCATTCCCTATGCACAATATCTCAGATTACGCCGGAATTGTACACACCTAGAGGAATTTAAAGCTCAAGCTCTAGCACTCCGTCGGAGACTGCTATTAAGAGGCTATAAAAAAACCATACTACGCAGTGCATACAACAAAGCCATTCGCCAATCAAGGAACTCCCTACTCTATAAACAAAAAAAAGCCCTGACCAACACCCCAGTGAGATTCATTACTAGATTCTCCCAACAACATCATAAACTAAGGGATATATTGAACAAACACTGGCCGATCCTTCAGGAGGACCCCATTCTAAATAAGTATATCAACCCCTTCCCACAGATCACATTCAAACGTACCAAATCTTTAGGTGATCAATTAACTTCAAGCCATTTTTCTGTTACACCCAAAACTAGACATTCCAAATCAGGAATGTCCCAATGTGGGAAATGCTCCTTCTGCCCTTGGGTGAAAGAAGGAAATTCTTTTATATTACCTAATGGAGAAAAATTTACACCTAAATTTCACGCAGATTGTGATACAAAAGGTGTGGTATACTTAATGACATGCCAATGCGGCGCATTCTATGTTGGGAAGACTATTAGACATCTACGCTGCAGAATTAGGGATCATATTTATTATTCTGGGGAAGGAAAAATGATAACGGCAGTCAGTAGACATCTTGACCTCTACCACAAGTTTAATACCTCCCTTGTTTCATTTATTGCATTAACAGTTGTCCCACTGGACCCCAGAGGCGGGGAATGGGACAAAAAAGTATGCCAACAGGAAACACTATGGATTGAACGTTTGGGGGCCACTGTCCCCCCCGGGATAAACGAGGCCCAATCATACAAACCATTCCTCTAATCTATCCTATGTCCTGACTTAATTTTATCAAATACTATATATAATATACATGCATACTAAACTGAAATCAGGCTGGTCGGGTAGCCCAACAGCTTTGGTCATTACCTTTGAACTTCCTATATACCTCTGGATATGCATCACCACCCTTAAATTTCTTGTATGTTTTTGGGTATATATTAAGATATTACATATCAAACATTGCTTAATAGAATCTTTAGTAAAATATCATACACTGTTATATACTGTATATTATGTGCCTGCTGCCGAATTTTTGTTTTGTTTTGTTTTGTCTCGTTGTAATTTGCCTTTGTTTTGTTGTTCCCTACTACACCGTGATCATGACCCTTGGATGCCGACCTTACTGCTCATATTGCTATGAATATCAATTTATCCTTACATAATATTTGCTTATCAGTAACATGCTTATAGTTACAGACAATCTTTTTTACACATATAATATGGGGGCTGTCTTTTAACACCATGGATGCACTTACTGTACTGCATATTCAGGTAGGATTATCAGGAGCAATGTGCGGCCGCCCAGCGCCACATCTGTATGCCCCTTCTCTGCAGGTGTTGGCGCATATGGTATTCCGTGGTTGCCGGGGTGACCTAGGCTCGCCGCTATCTCCCTCCTCTTCCCCTCCCATATGTGGGCGGGGGACTATGGATGGACGCGACGGGCCTGGTCTCCTCCCCTGGTTGCCTGGATACCTAGACGCAGCTGCCCCTTTCCCGGCCTGGCGCTCTTCCGTCACTGGAACGGCGACGGGATTCGGGACATGCGCAGTACGCGCCAGCGGCCGACCTGGATGATGTCACGTCGGCTACGCCGATTGGTGACTACAGGTGGGGCGGATGTACAAAAGACGCCACAATGGCGTCCCCTACGATACGATCTGCACTAACTACCATCTGTGGCGGGATGGCGTATTAGCGCTCCACCACTAACTATTATACCTACATTCTCTACAATTAGGTAAGCGTATAATGCCTTTATCTCTTTCCCTCTCCCCTATTCCCAATTTATTCAGATGTTACTTTATTTTATCATTTGGTTTCACCCACCCTAACAGACTCAGCAAGACTGGGAATATAAATCGCTGGGAGCTATTGTGTTCTCATGTGTAGATGTACCTTAAGTCAGCTTATGACCAACAACTGTTTCCCCCCTGCTCTACCTACCTGCTGGGAACTACCTCTATCTAACAGAGAAACAGCTGAGGGCTGGGTATTTCTGCCCCCTCCCGCTTTCAAACATAGCCTCACATTAACTAGGGTAAGTCTCAATGTACTATATTTCATTCCAATTAAGCTACTTATCTATGGATTTGCGAGTTACACCACCACCATTGGGAATCATCTATATTTACTTAAGTTGTATATATACATACATACAGTAACAACCATACATATACCGCATGGCCTATCCGTTATTATTATCTCCAACCATCAACACTCTTTTCCCTTTCCCTCCTTCCTCCTAATCCTCTCCCTTCCCCCCCCCCCCCCTCCCTTCATTCCTTCCCCCCATTATCCCTTCCCTCCCCTGCCCCCTGCCCCCTTCCCCTCCCCTCCCCTCCCCTTGTCTCTCCCCTTCCCCTCCCCCCCTCCTTTCCCCCCCCCCTTTTTCTTCCACCCCCTCCCCCTTCCCCTCTTCCCTTCCCCCCCCCCCCCACCCCTTCCCCTCCCTCCTTTCCCCTCTCCAAAACCCCCCCCCCCCTATCCTATATACGTTTTATCTCATTTTTACTTTTACTTTTATATCCTTTTTATCCTTTACTATACATCTATATCATGTTACATCTGTCCCCACATTGCCCCTTTTCCGGCCTGATATGCTTACAGTGCTGTTGTCCTCCTGGTGTTCCTGTCTTTAACGGTCCTTATGTATTATCTGTTGACCCGCATGAAAGTAATTATATTAACAATATATATACAAAAATAATTTGGGAAGGCTGTTAATAATATACTATCCATTGCAGCTATCGTAGTGTTTGCTCCTGAAGAAGCGCTAGAGCGCGCAACATGTCGAGCCCATAATCTTTTACAGAATCTTGGCTACCATCACCACATGGCGCTGATTCAACGATATGTACTGTAACTATATAGATCAATAGGTTGTTTGTATTCCTTATTGATCCAATAGCTTCGTTGTCTCTTGATTTATCTTGTATGGAGTGCATATTCTGTAAATGATGTTTATTTCTTAAGGTTTTATCCTGTCTTTGTCTTTCCCCGCTTTTAATACACTATTTTTTGAAATAAAATAAACTAGATTTTTAATGATACAAGTATCTTTATTGTGCCTATAAAGTCTTGGTGCCTGCCCACACTCCTTTATCCTCTAAACAATTCATATTAGACGTGGCACACATACTTACCCTGTATCCGCATGACCACTGTGCGATGATACGTCCCCTATTTATGTAATTTAATATGGGTGGAAGCACCCGGGCAATTTTTAGTGGCCAGTATACCCCTTCTGTCTTTTTTTCATAAGAATAATTATTGGACGGCCTATCTACCTCAAGGGCATCACTGTGTAGTTTCCCCCTGCCCCTCCTCTTTTCCCCCCTTCTTTCCCCCTTTCCAGCACTGTTGTGTGTATCTCTCTCTCTTTCCTCCTTACGGCTAGCAATAACTGTATATCAATTGTATTGCATACAATATGGAATTTATTGGGAATGGTTGGTTGGGTTATATGACAGAGATTCAAACGAACTGTAACACAGACACCGAGCAAGAAATTGGTATAAACCAATATATGGCTAAACTTAAACGTGTTCTCAAAAAGAAAGCCAATCTGCACTGGCATATTGAGTTTCTCCAGAAATATGTACGGGAAACCATTAATCCTCTAGGGCTTAGGATTCAACTCTATCCCTCCTTTCAAGTAACCTCCGCAGAATTTAGACTTAAATGGGAAAACATACTGACCCAATGTAGCATAGAACTTATGAAATTGCTGATACTTCATTATCAGACAGAATTAAACACACTAGATCAGGAGATTCTCCTATTACAAACATCTAACGAAACCATTAGTGAGCATACCCTCTTCTCCAAACGAGTCCAAGAAATAAAAGAGTACATAACCAAGATTACTAAAGACATCATCTATAAAAAACAAAATAAATTATCAAAAGATCGATTAGCCTTCTCTGAAGGCTTCGCATATCACTGGCAGAATACCATGCTACGTAAAGGCTCTAGAAACCATCAACGGGCCACGAAAACTAACAATTATGGGACTACTGATGAGGATACTGAATCAGATTCGTCATTCAGATCTACATCTTCTGCCCCCAGACATAACCATCACTATTCCCGTAACAACACTACAGCTCAGAAAAGAAACTATGGTGGGGACCCACATACACCGTCTTCAAAACGCCCCCCGAAAGTAGACACAAGATTCCCGACACATTCACAAACAAAAGGACACACATCACAACCCAATGGAAAACCACTAGCACAACCTAAATATTTAGGAGCCACTGCTTTACAAGCAATACAGTTATTGAATAATCAATCTCAAACACCCAATCTGACACAACCCAGCACCTCAGGCCCAACTGATATGGGCATAAATCCCCCTAGTATCCCCTTACCACTGACACAACGAACACTCAACACTAGACAAAGCACATTAGATGCACATATTCAAGTCCCATTGACACAGTCAAATTTTCAAATTCCTATGAATATGACAATGCCGACATAACTCCAGGCATGGAAATTATTAACCTAACTCCTTACTTGTTTGAGAAGGAGACACTTGAGGTCCTGAAGCTTGGATTAAGTTTCTGCCCCTCAACTAATATTGACAAATATGAGACAATAAAAGATGTCTATCTTTTTTCACGTAATCTAACATACAAATTTCTTTTTGATAAAGATGTAATACAGTCTAAACAAGATAAGGCGATATCAGAGCAAGTTAAACATTTCTCTATGGAAGACTTTCGAGCTCTTCGAGACCTCATATTGTTATTGGAGGAAAACGAACCCTCCAATTCCATACAAGAAATAAATACACCTATTGTACATACAACCAATACCAAAAAATTCAAACCCAAATCACAACGATTTCCAGAATTAACTTCAAACGCACATATTTGGGCCTTCCTGACTGCAACTATCAAAGATATAAAAGAGATGACCATACCAATAACCGTAGGAAACTTGTCCTACTCACAAAGACAAGCCATTTTGGCTCTAAAAAATCAACCTGACTTAGAAATAAAACCTGCAGATAAAGGAGGGAACATTGTCTTAATGACTAAAACCTACTACGAAACCATGGTCAATAAAATCCTAGCGGATAAGCATTGTTATCGCCTGCTACCTGAGACACAAATTACAAAATTTAAGCAAGAATACCTAGAGATCATTGGTCAAGCCTTCCAAAAGGGCCTAATCGATCAAGATATGTACAATTACCTGAATGTTAGAAATCCTAAAGAGGCTACCTTTTACGCCCTACCAAAAATACATAAGCATCCTACACTGCCCCCGGGCCGACCAATTGTCTCAGGTATTGGTTCTCTATCTGAACATGCTAGCCGTTTTGTAGACTCTGTATTAATGCCACATGTATTGAGCCTTCCGTCTTACACACGTGACACACTGGATCTACTGAAACAAATCGAGGGTTTGCCGGTCCCTCCCGATGCCCTCCTCGTGACTTTGGATGTTGAGTCCTTGTACTCTAGCATCCCTCACGAGCAGGGCATCGGGATGGTACGCACCTTTTTAAGGGAACAAGATCACTATAGTTGGGAATTCTGTGAATTCATACTCGAATTACTCCACTTTGTACTTACTCGCAACTATTTTTGTTTCAAGGAGTCCCACTTCCTCCAGGTGCAGGGCGTGGCTATGGGCACTTGTTGCGCGCCAGCCTACGCCAACCTGTACCTGGGGGGGTGGGAACGTGCCCTCTTTTCACAGGAGGACCAGTCTATATACACCGACCATATTCTCATATGGCGGAGGTATATAGACGATATCTTTCTAGTATGGACAGGAACTCATAAGCTACTGGACCAATTTGTCCAGACAATCAATCATAATTCAATGAACCTTAAGTTCACTACTTCAACCCATGTGAATCAAATTACCTTTCTAGATCTAACCATTTTCAAGGATCAGGATAACTGTCTAGCCACCACTTTGTACAGAAAAGAAACGGCAGGAAATACCGTATTACATGCGGACAGTGCCCACCCCAGATCACTTATCAAGAGCATTCCCTATGCACAATATCTCAGATTACGCCGGAATTGTACACACCTAGAGGAATTTAAAGCTCAAGCTCTAGCACTCCGTCGGAGACTGCTATTAAGAGGCTATAAAAAAACCATACTACGCAGTGCATACAACAAAGCCATTCGCCAATCAAGGAACTCCCTACTCTATAAACAAAAAAAAGCCCTGACCAACACCCCAGTGAGATTCATTACTAGATTCTCCCAACAACATCATAAACTAAGGGATATATTGAACAAACACTGGCCGATCCTTCAGGAGGACCCCATTCTAAATAAGTATATCAACCCCTTCCCACAGATCACATTCAAACGTACCAAATCTTTAGGTGATCAATTAACTTCAAGCCATTTTTCTGTTACACCCAAAACTAGACATTCCAAATCAGGAATGTCCCAATGTGGGAAATGCTCCTTCTGCCCTTGGGTGAAAGAAGGAAATTCTTTTATATTACCTAATGGAGAAAAATTTACACCTAAATTTCACGCAGATTGTGATACAAAAGGTGTGGTATACTTAATGACATGCCAATGCGGCGCATTCTATGTTGGGAAGACTATTAGACATCTACGCTGCAGAATTAGGGATCATATTTATTATTCTGGGGAAGGAAAAATGATAACGGCAGTCAGTAGACATCTTGACCTCTACCACAAGTTTAATACCTCCCTTGTTTCATTTATTGCATTAACAGTTGTCCCACTGGACCCCAGAGGCGGGGAATGGGACAAAAAAGTATGCCAACAGGAAACACTATGGATTGAACGTTTGGGGGCCACTGTCCCCCCCGGGATAAACGAGGCCCAATCATACAAACCATTCCTCTAATCTATCCTATGTCCTGACTTAATTTTATCAAATACTATATATAATATACATGCATACTAAACTGAAATCAGGCTGGTCGGGTAGCCCAACAGCTTTGGTCATTACCTTTGAACTTCCTATATACCTCTGGATATGCATCACCACCCTTAAATTTCTTGTATGTTTTTGGGTATATATTAAGATATTACATATCAAACATTGCTTAATAGAATCTTTAGTAAAATATCATACACTGTTATATACTGTATATTATGTGCCTGCTGCTGAATTTTTGTTTTGTTTTGTTTTGTCTCGTTGTAATTTGCCTTTGTTTTGTTGTTCCCTACTACACCGTGATCATGACCCTTGGATGCCGACCTTACTGCTCATATTGCTATGAATATCAATTTATCCTTACATAATATTTGCTTATCAGTAACATGCTTATAGTTACAGACAATCTTTTTTACACATATAATATGGGGGCTGTCTTTTAACACCATGGATGCACTTCCTGTACTGCATATTCAGGTAGGATTATCAGGAGCAATGTGCGGCCGCCCAGCGCCACATCTGTATGCCCCTTCTCTGCAGGTGTTGGCGCATATGGTATTCCGTGGTTGCCGGGGTGACCTAGGCTCGCCGCTATCTCCCTCCTCTTCCCCTCCCATATGTGGGCGGGGGACTATGGATGGACGCGACGGGCCTGGTCTCCTCCCCTGGTTGCCTGGATACCTAGACGCAGCTGCCCCTTTCCCGGCCTGGCGCTCTTCCGTCACTGGAACGGCGACGGGATTCGGGACATGCGCAGTACGCGCCAGCGGCCGACCTGGATGATGTCACGTCGGCTACGCCGATTGGTGACTACAGGTGGGGCGGATGTACAAAAGACGCCACAATGGCGTCCCCTACGATACGATCTGCACTAACTACCATCTGTGGCGGGATGGCGTATTAGCGCTCCACCACTAACTATTATACCTACATTCTCTACAATTAGGTAAGCGTATAATGCCTTTATCTCTTTCCCTCTCCCCTATTCCCAATTTATTCAGATGTTACTTTATTTTATCATTTGGTTTCACCCACCCTAACAGACTCAGCAAGACTGGGAATATAAATCGCTGGGAGCTATTGTGTTCTCATGTGTAGATGTACCTTAAGTCAGCTTATGACCAACAACTGTTTCCCCCCTGCTCTACCTACCTGCTGGGAACTACCTCTATCTAACAGAGAAACAGCTGAGGGCTGGGTATTTCTGCCCCCTCCCGCTTTCAAACATAGCCTCACATTAACTAGGGTAAGTCTCAATGTACTATATTTCATTCCAATTAAGCTACTTATCTATGGATTTGCGAGTTACACCACCACCATTGGGAATCATCTATATTTACTTAAGTTGTATATATACATACATACAGTAACAACCATACATATACCGCATGGCCTATCCGTTATTATTATCTCCAACCATCAACACTCTTTTCCCTTTCCCTCCTTCCTCCTAATCCTCTCCCTCCCCCCCCCCCCCCCCCTCCCTTCATTCCTTCCCCCCATTATCCCTTCCCTCCCCTGCCCCCTGCCCCCTTCCCCTCCCCTCCCCTCCCCTTGTCTCTCCCCTTCCCCCCCTCCTTTCCCCCCCCCCCTTTTTCTTCCACCCCCTCCCCCTTCCCCTCTTCCCTTCCCCCCCCACCCCTTCCCCTCCCTCCTTTCCCCTCTCCAAACCCCCCCCCCCCTATCCTATATACGTTTTATCTCATTTTTACTTTTACTTTTATATCCTTTTTATCCTTTACTATACATCTATATCATGTTACATCTGTCCCCACATTGCCCCTTTTCCGGCCTGATATGCTTACAGTGCTGTTGTCCTCCTGGTGTTCCTGTCTTTAACGGTCCTTATGTATTATCTGTTGACCCGCATGAAAGTAATTATATTAACAATATATATACAAAAATAATTTGGGAAGGCTGTTAATAATATACTATCCATTGCAGCTATCGTAGTGTTTGCTCCTGAAGAAGCGCTAGAGCGCGCAACATGTCGAGCCCATAATCTTTTACAGAATCTTGGCTACCATCACCACATGGCGCTGATTCAACGATATGTACTGTAACTATATAGATCAATAGGTTGTTTGTATTCCTTATTGATCCAATAGCTTCGTTGTCTCTTGATTTATCTTGTATGGAGTGCATATTCTGTAAATGATGTTTATTTCTTAAGGTTTTATCCTGTCTTTGTCTTTCCCCGCTTTTAATACACTATTTTTTGAAATAAAATAAACTAGATTTTTAATGATACAAGTATCTTTATTGTGCCTATAAAGTCTTGGTGCCTGCCCACACTCCTTTATCCTCTAAACAACCACAGATTAACCCCCCGAATTATGTCTCTACCCCTCACAGTGTATGCATACACAAGCGCATTGTGCACTGCGTCGCCAGGTGAATCTACACAGAGCACTTATGCCCGCTTTCTTCTACAAAACACTGTGGCTTCTCTCTGTACCTCGATATTACAACAATAACTTGGATGCCTCCTGTTTGCTCTCTACCCAAAGCTGTATTACAGTATAAAACTAAAACGACAACTGGAATTAAATTTAAAACACTTTCAAATTCCAGTATTTTCCCATTGTCCTTCCAAGCACAAATCTCATTTGCTTGGGTCATAGGACCCCAAACTCCCCCCACCAACTTCCTGTGGATACATAGAATGCTGAGAAGAACTTCCTGTTGCATGCCCATCTCTAAAAACCCCTCAAACTGGTTTATTTACATATCAATGTACAGGAAAAAGGGAGAGGGAGGGTGAGCCTAGCTTCATATACTGCAGGCTATACAATACAAACCTCAGCTAAAGCGATAATAAAAAAATTAAACACACACCGATTAAAGTACAAAAACTCACAGTTAAAGCTAGTCTTGTTATCTATTGAAATCCAGTGCAAAGTAGAGGTCTCACTCAAAACCAATATTCAATACAGAAAATGCAACAGCTTCCTTGAAAAGTATGTAAAAAGTACAAAAATAGAATTCACTTAAAAGGAAATGGTGCTTAGAGAGAAGGTGGCAGCCCAAACCACATGGCTACACACACACACAAAGGAAATTGGAGCAGCTTCCCCTGTAGGATGACCCACAGGTCCTCAAAATGGCCGCCAATCATGGCCACATGGTGACTACAACAAAAGCCAGACCATAACAAAATGGCGCATTTTTCAGCCAAAATTGAAATCCAGTACAAAGATGGCCACTCTTCTGCTGCAACGTTAACAAAAAGTACAAACACAGCTCACCTACAATAGCTTACATTCGCTTAAAAGAAAACAGAAATGATGCCTAGAAACAGGATGGTGGCTCATGTCACATGGTTTAACACACAAAGGAATTGAAAATGGCCAACCGTAGCCACATGGCAGACAAGAAGAAAAGGAAATGGCAGACAAAAACCAGGCCACGACAAAACGGTGCATTTTCCCGCCAAAACCAAAATTTCTGCCCACAAAATTTACACATTTGAGATACTAAATGAACACTTACAAACATTTAAAAATGTTAAAGTTACGAAAAAGCACAACTTGAAACAAAATGGTAGATGAAATCTGGATCATAGCAAGATGGCCTAGGACAAAAGGACCACACTAAAACACAAGCACATGAAATGCAATTGTTGAACACTTAAACCATAATACAAACACTTTAGGCTATGTCAATTAGGGCCCATACTAATATATAGGCATATTCGACTAAACAATATTGGGTGGTACAGTGGTGTAGTGGTTAGCACTCCCGCCCAGCAGCAAAAAGGGCCGCTATTTTGAATCCCAACCACGACACCACCCGCCTGGAGCCTGCATGCTTTCCCTGTGCCTGCATGGGTCTCCTCCGGGCACTCCAGTTTACTCCCACACTCCAAAGACATGCCGGTAGGCCAACTGGCCTCCATCCAAAATTGGCCCTAGGATATGAATGCAAGCCAGGGACCCCGGACTGCAGGCTCCCTGAGGGCAGGGACCGACATAAGCGTGCGATGCACGTGCAGAGCCCTGCGCAAACTGATGGCGCTACATGGGCACCTCAAACAAATATGAGCATCTTGATGAGACACAATGCACAGGAACAGGGACAACCGCAGACACACACCCACACTCACTCAGGTCGAACTGGATGGACCGGTGTCTCCACTCAACCCTACCAACCATATAACCATGTAATATATCCAAAAATGCCAAATTTACATAAAATTACATAAAACATGAAATAAAACGTCTTAAACAATACACTCTTGTCCCAAATACAACACAATATTTGACTCTGAGAGTTAGAAAGTCAACAGAACTCCCCCCATGCTATTACCTAGAAGCCTGAGACACCCCACATGTTGTAAACCGCTCCTATTGTGACGTCCCAACAATGCATGGCCGCTTGGATATGCGGCAGGCTTTTCAACTTAAAACCAAACCCTTTAAAAATATTTTTACACTTATGGAGACATGTGTCTTGGTCCCATACAAAGGTAAAAATCACAATTCATACATTTCTATTTCTCATATACTTATTACACAACATACAGTTACTTACACATACACACAGCACACAGTCTCCTTACACAAACATTCGAGCTTGCAAATACAAATCACCCAAACTCACACACACACACACTCGCACACAACAGACATACGATCAAACTTCCAGCATTATTTCAAAAGACGAAAAATTAGTTCTTTTTGCGAAGCAGAGCCTCCCCAACACATCACACAACTTAATGATTCGATTGCGAAGGAGGTTCTGTTCACTCCTACGGTTCTGACTCGCCATTCTGTCAGCGAAATTAGGCTGTACGCGAAGCACACAGCCAAATCTCCTGTCTCTAATAATAATAACATTTTCGTCTAATGATATAAATGCATCTTACCTAAAATCCCATGCATCCAAGTAATCAGACATCACCATCATTCCTCACGTTACCAGCTCAGCCTCGGTCAACATCTCTGCCTCTCCCCAGCTAGCAGGCTCTTTTATTTACACATCAACAGGAAGTCCCAAACTTGAGGGTTGTGCCTCCAACAGCCAAACGCCTCCTAGAAAGTTTGTGACCTCACAGGAAATGAACAACACAGAGGAAATGACCATATAAGGATGTAACAGGATGTGACAATACAGAAGCCCTTCCAACAGGGTTAAATACAGAACCAATCAAAGACATGTATATATTCAAATAGAAATACAGTAGTGACGTGTGCAGACGGTGGTGTGCAAAACCATGCGGCAAGCACATGGCTTTGAACACGACCGTGTGCACACTCCCACTGTTACCAGTGATGTGAACCATACAAAACCATGGCTCAGTGAGCCATAATTTTCATATAGGTATGCTATAGTTCCCATGTACACAGACATGTATGCTCGGAGTCATTAATGTAGTCGCCATGAGGTGGCCAGTCTCTTGGTGAGGCATAAACTAACATCCCTAAAAGAGCAACAGATCTGCCATGTCCACAGGAAGGTTTTCGTAGCCAATGGTCTTCCACCAACGTCTGTATGTGCGAATACGCTCACATGAGCGTATTACAGCAAAACTGACACTGGGGGACATTTGACAACATACATTTATAAAAATTTCCACAACAGTTCCAGAGGGGAGAGATGATAGGAAAATCACAGGAAGAAATTAGACAATAAAGCAGTTTGTGCAGCCCCCAATGTGTTAGGCACACAGTACACACACACTGGATAGGTGCAGCAGGTGGGGGGGATATGCCACTTCTATACACTCACCCGCACATATTTCAAGCATGACAGGCTGATCTCTCACCTTCGGAGCACTTCTACCATCCCCCCTCCTCTCCTCGCAGCTTGTTTCCTGAAGCCGACTCTATGCCTTATCCAATGGATGTTAACATAGCTGCAGTGATCTGTGTGTCTCAGCTCTGTGTGGTCTCGGCGCCCGCCCATCGAGGAGATGTTCGGTGTCAGTGTCAAGAGCTACAAATCCTGAGAAGGGGGAGAGCATGGGTGGGGGCAGCCCTCTGAGGCTACGTTGTCCATTGCAGAGGGAACAGCGCCAGGCGCAGCCAGCCGATCTGTCAGTGTGCGGCGAGGAGCGCCGATTACCGGCATCTTCGTGTTTACATGTGACTGGCTGTAATTGGACACAGCCAATCACATGGTTAAAGGGCCGCTGCTCTTTACAGAGATCGGGATCGTGCCGTGTCCTAGCAACATGGCGCGGCTGCCGCACTGCGCGCCCCCAGCGTCATATGATGTCCACCCAGAATGAGAGCCACACCACCCAGCTGTCATTTGACGGTGGGCGGGTGGCAAGTGGTTAAATTATTGAAGAAAAAAAAAAAAGTTTAAGTCACCATAAAACCTCTGATTTTTCAAAGCACCTCAGATTTAAATGCGGTTTTGGTTAAATTTATTTTTTTTTTAATCGGGACAAGTAGATTGATTGTCATGATTGTTGGAACTATGATGAAGAAATAAACATATCTCATAAATTTCAGATGGAGATGAGGGGGTGCAAAGGCCACAAAGCAGAGATGAAGCCCAGGGCAGTAAAATGAAAAAAAAAAATTCAAAGTAGAACATCCTGCGTTCTTATAACTTGGTGAGAGATCTGTAAATAGGTTGCCTGATCAACGTAATATGTGTAAAAAAAAAAAAAAAGTATATTTTATGATCTCTAAACAGGATTCATTTGAGAAGCTTTGAAGTAACAATAAAGCTGGGGAAACCCAGCAAACTCCATTGTTTTCCCAGGTGAGATAGGCCATTATCAAGCACAGTCTAAAAATTGTGGGGGATGTTTATCCAGCTGGACACTTCTAAGAATTGTAAATAGATATTGGGTTTGTCTCCTTAAAATCCTAAACCATGTAGGAATTCAAATACATCACCTATCATCTATGGACATTCTATAATGAATATCATAATCTGCCTAAAAGGAATTATTACATTTTGGCTATATGTTTAGGGAAATAGTTTATTGAAAATCGTACCATCTATGCAGATATCTAACATGGTACAACCCCTGGCAAAAATTATGGAATCACCAGTCCCTGAGGATGTTCCTTCAGTTGTTTATTGTTGTAGAAAAAAAGTAGATCACAGACATGGCCAAAAACTAAAGGCATTTCAAATGGCAACTTTCTGGCTTTAAGAAACACTAAAAGAAATCAAGAAAAATAATTGTGGGGGCCAGTAACAGTTAGATTTATAGAACAATCACAGGGAATAAATTATGGAATCACTCAACTCTGAGGAAAAAAATTATGGAATCATTAAAAACAAACAAACAAAATAACACTCCAACACATCACTAGTACTTTGTTGCACCACCTCTGGCTTTTATAACTGCTTGCAGTCTCTGAGGCATTGACTTAATGAGTGATAAACAGTACTCTTCATCAATCTGGCTCCAGCCTTCTCTGATTGCTGTTGCCAAATCATCTTTGCAGGTTGGAGCCTTGTCATGGACCATTTTCTTTAACTTCCACCACAGATTTTAAATTGGATTGAGATCCGGACTGTTTGCAGGCCATGACATTGACCTTAAGGGGGTCATTTACTATAACTCCAGGAAGTACTGGGCACTATGGCAAATAATAGAGCCCATTTTAGCCAAATGGAAACAAAACGGCGAATTTGCGCATGAAAATCAGCGATATAAGCGGAGAACAAACGATTGTAAATTCTAAATTGCCGCTAATTCGCGCTTCCGCGTATATACAAATGCCAATTCTTATCAAGTTGTTATATAGCACTGTACTGTAGCCATGATCCATGTATGTGAAAGAAACATTTTTTATCAGAGATGTGCTCTAGTTCCAGTGCATCTATTGATTTATATTGCAATTAGTATTCCTAGTTTTTTTTTTCCTTCTTTTGCTAATAAATGCAGTTCTGAATGATTATTACATAGTAATGTCTGCTATTCTGTAAAGTTACATGTATTAATCATTTAGGTTACCTATCTGTTGTATGTTGTTTTTTTCATGTTTTTGATTTATTATTTATTAATTTAGTTGACTATAAAGCAGTAATTATTTATGTTCATTCTTTAATAATACTACGCTATTATGCAGGTCTTGTACTTAGCACAATGGCTTAGTTGTCTGCTTGGATATCTCCACACCACTCATGGTATGAGTTCAAACAGCCAACCTACCATCCACCAGCTGTGTTTATTTTTTCAGTGCACAAGTGAATTAAAATAAACAAACAAAGAAATGTAAACTGCCCTTTAGCTAGTGTGTGGTGTTTGGAATGTCACATCATAACATAATTGAATACTTACATACCATTGCATGCATTTAAAGAGTTAATACAATAAAAACTTTCACATTAAACTGCATTGGCTACTTGGCAATCACCTATTTTCAGTAAATATATATACATGTATATTTGTGTTGCTTTGGCTAATTGGCTAACTGGCATTCTCCTTTTCCCACCAATGCAATCTTTTAGGATTTTTCTGTGGGATTTGAACCCATGAGTCTTTCAATACCTGAATGTTTGAAGGTAGAAGTGCTAACTGCTAGCCTATTGGGCTGAGCACAATTATACATACAAAATACTTTTACTAGTGTTTGATGTGTTATATACTATACAATAAAGTTTATCAAATGTAAACTGCTTGTTAGCTAGTGTGTGGTGTTTGGAGATTCACACCATAATATTAGTGAATACTTACATACCATTGCAAGCATTTGAAGAGTTAATACAATAATATCAAACCATATTAAAGTGTATTGGCTACTTGGCATTCACTGTATGCTGCTTTGGCTAATTGGCTAACTGCCTAACTGGCTAACAGTAATTCTCCTTTTCTCCACCAATAGTAATCTTTTAGAATTCTTCTGTGGGATTTGAACCCATGAGTCTTTCAATACCTGAGTTTTTGAAGGTAGAGGTGCTAACTGCTAGCCTATTGGGCTGAGCACAATTATATATACAAAATACTTTTACTAGTGTTTGATGGTTTATATACCATACAATAAAGTTTATCAAATGTAAACTGCTTGTTAGCTAATGTATGGTGTTTTGGAGATTCACACCATAATATTAGTGAAGACTTATTTATTTTTATTTAAGGTACTTCTATAGTGCCGTCAATTTACGCAGTGCTTTACATATACATTATACACTAATATGGGCACCTACCCTCAAGGAGCTTACAATCTAAGGTCCCTAACTCACATTCATATACTAGGGCCAATTTAGACAGAAGCCAATTAACCTACCAGCATGTCTTTGGAGTGTGGGAGGAAACCGGAGTACCCGGAGGAAACCCACGCAGGCACAGGGAGAACATGCAAACTCCAGGCAGGTAGTCTTGTGGTGTGGTTGGGAATGCGAACCAGCAACCCTTTTTACTGCTAGGTAGGGATGAGCAGACCCCCCCCCTGTTCGGTTCGCACCAGAACATGTGAACAGGAAAAAAGTTTGTTCGAGCACGCGAACACCGTTAAAGTCTATGGGGGTCATTTACTATAGCGCCAGGAAGTACTGGGCACGATGGCAAATAATAGCTCCCATTTTAGCCAAATAAGATTTCAACAGGCGAATGTGCGAATGAAAAACTAGCGCTATTAGTGAGAAACACATGTTGGTAAATTCTAAGCTGGCGCTAATTAGCGCTTAAGCGTATATGCAAATGACAATTCCTACCAAGTTGTTATATAGTACTGCACTGTAACCATGATCCATGTATGTGAAAGAAACATTTTTATGTGAGATGGGCTCTACCTCGTGTGCATCTATTGATGTATGTTGCAATTGGTATTCCTAGTTTTTTCCTTCTTTTGCTAACTAATGCAGTTATGAATGATTATTACATAGTAATGTCTGCTATTCTGTAAAGTTACATGTATTAAACATTTAGGTTACCTATTTGTTGTATGTTGTTTTTTATTTTTTAATTTAGGTGACTATAAAGCGGTAATTATTTATATTCATTCTTTAATCATACTACACTATTATGCAGGTCTCATACTTAGCACAATGGCTTAGTAGTCTGCTCAGATGTCTCCACAGCACTCACGGTACAAGTTCAAATACCAGCCAACCTACCATCTCCCAGCTGTGTTTATTTTTTCAGTGCACAAGCAAATTAAAATGAACAAACAAAAAAATGTAATCTGCCCATTAGTTAGTGTGTGGTGTTTGGAATTTCACACCATAATAGTATTGAATACTTACATATCATTGCATGCATTTGAAGAGTTAATATAATAGAATCAGCCAAATTTGAAGTGCATTGGCTAATTGGCATTCACCTATTTTCAGCATATGCTGCTTTGGCTAATTGGCTAATAGTCATTTGCTTCAAGGTAGAATTGCTGACCGCTAGCCTATTGGGTGTAGCACAGTCATACATAGAAAATACATTCACTAGTGTTTGATGTTTCTTCTCCCCGAGCTGTCTCTCCTGCTGCCACCATCTTCTCCCGCTGATGTGTTCTTCAGTGCAGCCGGTTACCCACTAATAAAAAAAAGCCGCTCTTCTTGTGGCGGTCTTCTGTGGCCATCCGATAATGTCACCCGGAGAGTCCGCTCCATGGCTATGTAAGAGACGCCACACAGCGGGTGACAACACAGCGGAGGAAGACCACCATGGAAGAAGAGCAGCTTTTTTTTATTAGCGGGTAACCAGCGGTGCGGAAGAACACAGCAGATGGCGGCGGCAGGAGAGACGGCTCTGGGAGAATACAGCTCAGGGAGAAGATGGAGGAGGGAGAGACAGCGTCTGGAGAAGATGGCTCAGGGAAGAAGACAGCTCAGAGCTATTCTACAATAAAGGACTTGTCAAAAACCGGCTATTCATTTTTTTACATTTCACTACTTTTTTTGGTGAATGGATAGGGGTAAAATGTACCCCATACCTATTCACATAGGGGACAGGATCTGGGAGCCCCCTTGTTAAAGGGGGCTTCCAGATTCTGATAAACCCCCTGCCTGCAGACCGACAACCACCGACCAGTGTTGTCGGGAAGAGGCCCTTGTCCCCATCAACATGGGGAAAAGGTGCTTTGGGGCATGTGGCCTGGTAAGGTTCAGAAGGCGAGGGTGCTCACTCATCCCCCCCTATCCTGACCTCCAGGCTGCATGCTCAGGTAAGGGTCTGGTATGGATTTTGGGGGCCCCACATCAAATTTATTTTACATTTTGGTGTGGGGTTCCCCTTAAAGTCCATACCGAAGGGCCTGGTATGTACTGGGGGGACCCTACGACATTTTTTTCCTTGAATTTTGGAATTCCATACCATATTATTGAATAAGTACATACCATTGCATGCATTTGAAGAGTTAAAATATGGAATAAAGCAAGCTGATGTGCTTTGCCTAATTATGCTTCTGAGTACAATGCACACTTCTAGGAGGTGATGCTGTCAGTGGGATTTGAATTCATGGCTTGAACTTTTGGGGGCAGCAGGGTATACCGCTATGCTACAGAGCTGAGCACTTACCTACAGAGAAAATACATTTACTAATGTTTGATTCAATACAATAATGTTTTGCATTTCAGGCATTAATATTATAGTAACAACCATGCTCGTGCCGATGTGGCGTTGGCTAATAGGCATTTGCCTCTTTTCAGCATATGCTGCTGAGTACAATGCAAGCTTTCAGTAGGTGATACCATCTGTGTGATTTTCAGCCATTTGAGCACAATTATATTGAGAACATATGTTTACTAGTGTTTGATGGTGGGACTACTTTATATTCTAGGTATAAAATAGTACTCAGCACAGTGACTTAGGCACCTTTCACACTTGTGCGACCTGAAAGTTGCGAGATTTTAATGCGACTTTAAGCAATGCCTGTGTAATCTTGAGGTCTATGGACACAGGAGTCGCAGGGAAAGACATGCAACTTTCCCATGATTTTGCATCAGCAATTTTGCCGCAATTCCAGGGAATGCCTGTGTAAACTTGAGATCTATGGACCTCAACTCGCATCAAAGTGAGACCAAAGTAGTTCAGGGACTATGTTGAAGTCAGTGTTACTTGAAGTCGCACAGATATGAATGGTACATATTAAAAATCATGGGGTATGACTTGTCATGCGACTCTGATGTCCAAAGTCACACAAGTGTGACTCAGCCCGACTTTGTCAGCGATTTCAGAGACATCAGTGCACTTTCCTGCACTTTCCTAGTGAAATCACATAGGACACCTTCTTAAAGGAGAACAGTTGGGACCTATGTCTACCTACTTTTGCTAATAGGTGTCCCTTATACCCATCTCAAAAAGTTGGGAGGTAAGAAATCGCCCCCTGAAGTCGCCCAAAGTAGTGCAGGAACTACTTTTGGGAATCGTTGTGGCATCGCACCAATTCGGACAGTTCCATTGCCATCAATAGGCGCCGATTTGGCCTACAATTTGACATGTCAATTCAGACCTATGTGAACATGGGTGAAGTTGCATAGATATTAGAGCTGCACGGTTCTGGCCAAAATGAGAATCACAATTTTTTTGCTTAGAATAAAAAGATCATGATTCTCGCGACGTAAAATCTTTCACATTATCCCACAAAAAATTGGGCTAACTTTTCTTTTTTTTTTTAAATTCATTAAAGTACTTTTTTCCAAAAAAAATTGCATTTGAAAGCGCAAATACAGTGTGACATAAAATATTGTAACAACCACCATTTTATTCTCTAGGATCTCTACTAAAAAAAATATATATAATGTTGGGGGGTTTTAAGTAATTTTCTAGCAAAAAAAAAAAAAAAAAAAAAAGATTTTAACCTGAAACCAACAAATGTCAGAAAAATGTTTAGTGTTTAAAGTGGGGTTCCACCCAAAAAACAAAACTACCTGTAAAAATTCTAAAAAAACAAAAAAAACAAAAAAACATTTGGATATATATTTTTTTTTTCACTTACCTCTAAATGCCTGTTGCTAGGTGGTCCCTCGTAGTCTGCCTTTCCCTTAGCCTGGGCTGGTGACATCACTTCCTCCTCGGCACAGGAAGGGCTCCGCTCTGCTCCCTCCCTCCTGTCAATCATCTGGGACCCATTACAGGTCCCAGGTGATTGAGCGGCC
Organism: Lithobates septentrionalis; assembly: GCA_037952835.1. Taxonomy (NCBI): domain Eukaryota; kingdom Metazoa; phylum Chordata; class Amphibia; order Anura; family Ranidae; genus Lithobates; species Lithobates septentrionalis. Next base: position 66,615 of record JBBDGP010004733.1, read on the forward strand.
AATCACGGCGCACGGCGCTGCTCGCGCATGCGCAGTGGGTGCCAGGCTGTGAAGCCACAGCCCGGCGCCCACAGTTGAAATGCCGGCGCCGACGAGCGGAGGGGGGAGACGAGTGGGGCTTCGATCCCCCGCATCGCTGGACCCAGGGACAGGTGAGTGTCCAATTAAAAGTCAGCAGCTGCAGTATTTGTAGCTGCTGACTTTTAATTTTTTTTTTTTTTTGACGGCCCCCATGGGTGGAACTCCTCTTTAAGTAGTTAAACTTTCCTCACTTACACAGAATTCTATTTAATTGACAAATTGTTACAAGGTTTCTAGTTAAGTTCACTGATAAAGAATGTTCTAATTCTTGGCAGACTTCCTGGTTTTTCGGCTGTGGCTTCAGAAGAGCAGAGAGAGTTCTTTGCATAGCAAGAATCGTGAAACTCTTTTTTCAAGATCGTAAAGGGGGAAAAAATCACGATGACGATTAATCGTGCAGCTCTAATAAATATGCATGGAAATCAAGGGGGACAACTTTGGTTTGGACTCTGAGGTCCAAAGCTCCATGAAAAGTCACCCAAGTGTGAAAGTAACCTAATGCGATTAATTGATAACACCTTTGAATAAGGCCCCATTTGCACTTGTGCGACCTTAAAATTGCACAGCTTTGTCATGACTTGAAGCAATGTCTGTGTAATCTTGTGGTGTATGGACCTCAAATTGCATCAAAGTCAAACCAAGGTAGTGCAGGGACGAATTTGCTACACCTTCAGGATGCACAAGTGACAATAGGGCCAAATTCAAAGGTGTTATCCTTGAATCTCATTCACACTGCTGCAACCTGAAAGTCACACTATTTTGCTGCCACTTTGCCGCTGCAATTTGGCCCCAACTTCTGGGAATGCCTGTGTAATATTGTACCCGATATACCTCAAGTCACACCAAAGTAGTACAGGGACTACTTTGAAGTTGGTGCGACTTAAAGTAGCACAGATATGAATGGTTGTCATTGAGAATCATGGGGTACAACTTGTCATGCAACTCAGAGGTCCAAATTTGCTGGAAAATTCACCCAGCTGTGAAACAAGTCATATATATTTTAATAAAAGGAGCTCTCATTTATACTTGCATTAACATCAGCAGAACAAATGCAGGAAGTGATGTGTGCACATGGGATGGAAGCAAATGTGTGGTGATGCCAAACAAATCAATGAACCCCACCCACACCAAATCTAACTACGACATCCACCCCGCATTGATTAAGTACAAGTACATATCCTACACTTACCCGGCCAATGAGCAGCACCTCCTCTCTGCTAAAGAGACCTCGCCATGTCCACCTAGATGGAGATCCTGAATAGCACAGGAATTTCTGGGTGCATACAATGACTAATTTCCAGGTCAGAAGGTGAAACCACACTTTTGATTGCAGCTGCGAATATTTGATCTCAACCATGATTAGTATTTTTTATTTTCAGATATGCAAATCTGTATTTCTACATATATTTGAAGGTAAACTTAAGGGAGTTTGCTAAGAAATGGTGTCCCTGGGTTAGCAGCAGGTGAATTACAAAGGCAAAAAGGCCCAGTTTGAGCCCTGGTTCACACTGACAGAGGGAGGAAAGCGTTCAGCTGAACTCACAATTTCATTCCTGCATGTCAGTCCCGACTGTGGGGGCAACAGACATCAGTGCAGGTTTCTGCACCAATATCAATACAAATCGCACCAATTAGAACAGTGCAATTGCCACAGATTTGACATGTCAAATCACACCAACGTGAACCAGAGCTGACACATTCAAACACTGCCTATCCACCAGCTGAATTCATTACCTGCAACTCTCCACAGCTGTTAATGATAAAGGTGGAATCTTTATATATAACTTGCAGTTGTGCAGAATCCTAGGTTTACATTGGAGCGATTGGTCATGCGATTTGAGAGATCAAATCGCATGACTATTGGCAATGGCACTGTTCCAATCGATGCAACATTTTTTTGTGGCACCGCATCAATTTGCTAAAGTAGTTCCTGCACTACTTTTGCCGATTTCAGGTGCGACTTCAATAGACATTTGTGTATGAAGCCACCTGAAATCACGCTGACCTTGCTACTTTGAAATCATGAAGTAGCGCAATTTCAAAGTAGCATGTGAACCAGGGCAAAGAGATTAGTTTTTTGGTGCACAAATACATATTGAAATAAAATATAAAAGATATTGCACTTTCCCAAAACCACCACCCACAAAAACTAAAGAGAAAGAAAAGTAGAAGTAAAAAAAAAAAACACCACACACACACCACAACAAAAGCTCAATGTAATTTTATTTTACCAGCAGAAAAAAAATAAATTTACATTTACTAGCTTTAAAAAAAATTTGGACAGGATATATGGTGCTACATTTAGCAACGGAATTTTAAGGGCCCTGCTCATAGGAGCTTACAATCTAAAATTAGACAAAACCTTAGAGTGGACACAGCTTTAATTTCAGTGTATAACGGGCAACACATCACATTATTATCTGCAAGATTATAGAAACATACTTAACAGTTATTCTTACAAAGCATTACAACATAATATTGCAAAAGACTTATTCAAAACACCCACCACCAGCCCACAATCCACACATACATACATAGATGACCATGTTCTGCTGGAAGCTACATTTCGGTGTACTCGATTAAACGAGATCAAAAATAGTAGGTCAGCAGATGCTTCCAAACGATGTTTGCATGATCAGACAGGAACAATACACACACAACATTGACAGCATGGCCACATAAACCCACTTTTGATTGAAAAAATGCACAAGAATTTCATCAAATCTCCCAATATCATTCCTTCTCCATCACAACAAAAACCCTGACCTTCTCAGGCCAAATGAACCCCCCTCCTGCAGGCCTTTATATAAGAGAGGTTGTATTGTTAGCACACTGACACACCCAATAGAAGTACACGCCCACCAGTATCTTTCAATCTGTCTCTTCATGTATGTCTAAAGTGATTGCACCTGATGAGCAGGAACACATAATAGTATTTGCAACTGTGTTAGCCCTTGGCTATGTGCTTCAAATCTCCAACTACAGGACAAAGATCAAAGTCCATTTGCATCCACATAAAGAAAGCAATAGTTTTCTAAGCATATGTACCTGTGCAGTGTAAACCCTAAAATTTGAAATGTCCAAGTCCCTGGGCATGATTAGTGCTAATAAACATTAACATCAGTCCCTGGCTGCAATGAGCTTCCAATATAAAGTCCAAAATGAACGTTCTTACATTAGAACCTATTTCGACAGGAGACAAATAAAATGCCAGCATGTCTTTAGATTGTGGTGAGAAACCCACACAGGGAGAACATATAAACTTCAACACAAGGATTAGCATGTTGGGGAATTGAACCAACATCCCAGGTGCTGGTAGACAGAACTGCTACCCACTTAGCCACCAGGCAGCCCCAAGCATGGTCTCTACATCTCAGTGATGTGAACCAGCCCTAAGTCCATAGCCATGCTCAGTGTCACAAGCAATATACAATATATTGGCCTAAGTATTGGGACACCTGCCTTTAAACACACATGAACTGTAATGGCATCCCAGTATTAGTATTGGGTTCAAAACTCATTTGGCCCACCTTTTGCAGCTATAACAGCTTCAACTCTTCTTGTCCACAAGGTTTAGGAGTGTGTCTATGGGAATGTTTGACCATTCTTCCAAGTGCATTTGTGAGGTCAGGCACTGATGTTGGACGAGAAGGCCTGACCTACAGTCTCCTCTCTAATTTATCCCCAAGGTGTTCTGTTGTGTTGAGGTCAGGACTCTGTGCAGGCCAGTCAAGTTCCTCCACCCCAAAATCACTCATCCATGTCTTTATGGACCTTGCTTTGCGCACTGGTCCAAATGATTTGGTGGAGGGGTATTATGGTGCGGGGTTGTTTTTCAGGGGTTGGGCTTGGCCTCTTAGTTTCAGATAAGGGAACTCTTAAGGCGTCAGCATACCAAGACATTTTGGACAATTTCATGCTCCCAACTTTGTGGGGACAGTTTGGGGAAAGCCCCTTCCTGTTCCAACATGACTGCACACCAGTGCACAAAGCAAGGTCCATAAAGACATGGATGAGCAAGTTTGGGGTGGAGAAACTTGACTGGCCTGCACAGAGTCCTGGCCTCAACCCGATAGAACACCCTTTGGCTGAATTAGAGTAGAGACTGCAAGCCAGGCCTTCTCATCCAACATCAGTGCCTGGCCTCACAAATGCACTTCTGGAAGAATGATCAAACATTCCCATAGGCAGACTAAACCTTGTGGACAGCCTTCCCAGAAGCTGTTCTAGCTGCAAAGGGTGGGCCAAATCAAATTTTAACCCTACGGACTAAGACTGGGCTGCCATTAAAGTTCATGTGTGTGTAAAGGCAGGCGTCCCAATACTTTTGGCTATATAGTGTATCTGGAAAAGACTTACAATGGTGGTGGAACCCTCCTACACATAACTACTACAATTAGGCATAGTTATAGGACCTGGGAGATGAGACAACTTCTCTACATGAAGTAACATGGTTGGGATTTGAACCCAGACCCTCAGAGATACTAAGCAGAAGTTCTAACCTCTAAGCCACAGAGCTGCCACATGTGAGACCCTACTACACATAACTACACATAAATACACATAAAAACACATAAATACTGCATTTCTATGGACATACAGGTGATGGAATTACATTACTCAAGAGTAATTCTTCTTGATTTATTCTGTGATATTTGGTGTTTTTTGTGGGTGAGAGTAGAATATTACCCTCAAATTTTTGGGAATTACATTTTGCTTTCTGATGTTGGTACACATATCACATTTTTTGGGCTCAAATTATGAATATTTGGAAATAATAAAAAGCACAAAAAATTGTGATTCATTTTAAATTTTCATCAGCAATGGTATTGTTTGTGGATTGTAAAGAATCATGTGTGAGTTTGGGGTAAAGATTGTTGTGAGATGAAGAATATCAAGTGAAAGTGACAGAGAAAGATATATTTTACCAAAACATCAAAACATTCCACATTGTAGCATTCTTAGAATCAAAATATTTTAAGTAGAAGCAACAATGTTGCAAAGGAAAATTTATTTCACAGAAAGATACATTTCATGTCAACATTAAAAGGTTTTTTTGTGAAAGTTAGAATTGTTCCATTAGAATCAATGACTGAAACTTCATTTGGACTAAATTAGAGCAGATTTTAACTCCCAAAAAATGCTCTCTAATTAGCTCTCATTTTGGTATTTACTATACCTCCAGGTAAAAAAGACACTTGAGTTAAAATGAGAGTTATTTTCAGGTCTGAGCATGCTCAGTTGTGTTGGCACCTAGTTGTCCAAAACGGGGAATTTTTCACTTTTCAGACTTTTAAAGATATTTCAGTGTAGAAATCACTTTTTCACACAGTTTAAAAGCAGATAATCTTTCAATAATATACCGCATATTTCAGTACCATTTAGGCAATTATATCATGCTCTAAACAATATTTCCATGTGCAATTCTCTAGCTTTTAGCAGAGTAAGGGTTTGGGCTCTATTTAGTTTCAGGGAGCTATAGTAAATTCGATTTTGGGAGTATTTTCTCACCAGCGCTATAGTGAATACCATTTTAGCGCGAATTAGCGCTATTAGCGCTAATGCGCGCTAAATTGCCGCGAATTAGCGCTAATTCGCGGCAATTTGCGCGAATTAGCGCCATAGCGCTATAGTAAATGACCCCCTATGTGTCTTTCTTCAAGGAATTTTTTCACAGTTTTTGCTCTATGTCAAGATGCATTATCATCTTGATAAATGATTTCATCATCCCCAAACATCCTTTCAATAGATGGGATAAGAAAAGTGTCCAAAATTTCAATGTAAACCTGTGCATTTATTGAAGATTTAATGACAGCCATCTCCCCAGTGCCTTTACCTGACATGCAGCCCCATATTATAATTGACTGTGGAAATTTGCATGTTTTCTTCAGACAGTCGTCTGCATAAATCTCATTGCACCAAACAAAAGTTCCAGCATTATCACTTTGCCCAATGCAGATTCGAGATTCATCACTGAATATGACTTTAATCCAATCATCCACAGTCCACGATTGCCTTTCCTTAGCCCATTGTGTTTTTTTGTGTTTAGGTGTTAGAGATGGTTTTCTTTTAGCTTTTCTGTATGTAAATTCCATTTCCTTTAGGCGGTTTCTTACAGTTCGGTCACAGATGTTGACTCCAGTTTCCTCCGATTGGTTCCTCATTTGTTTTGTTGTACATTTTCTGTTTTCAAGGCATATTGCTTTAAGTTTTCTGTCTTTTTTTTTTGTTGGGAAAACAAACTTTATTGAAATCAGGCAGAATTTATACAGCAAATTTGAGGTCTATATATAGATACATAAAATACAGTCATAAGTGGTACGTTTACATACATTAGCACCTCGTGAGGCTGGCATTGCATAACAAAGGTATACCAATTGTTAATAATCAGGTGAAAATCTTACAGTCAGAACTGGGTTACTTAATATTTGGTTGTGTTTTTTAGTTGCTAGGTGTTGATAAACTTGTTTTCACTCATTACTATACACATGTCTCCCCGTCTCCCAACCACCCATCCCAAATCCTTGAGTATTTGTGTCTGTTTCCCCTATGTTTGTAAATCAGTTGTTTGTGTGGGAGGGAATTATTAACATCTCTCTTCCAGCTTGCTATGGTGGGGGTTACGTTCTGCATCCAAGTTTTGGCAATTACTTTTCTGGCCAAAAATAGAACTTCAGATATAAATATGGCTTGGTATTTATCAATGTCCGCGTCCGGAAGGAGACCCAGTATACAAAGCTTTGGATCTAGTACTACAGGGGAACCTATTTGGTCGTGTAAAAACTTAATCACTTGACTCCAGTATGTTTGAAGGATAGTGCATTCCCAAATTAAGTGATAGAAACTACCCACCTCGCCCAAACAGTGAGGACACAATATATTGCGTGTGGGTTGAAACTTCCTTAGTTTGTTGGGTGTCAGGTACGCTTGATGAATGATATATATCTGCCTTAATCTATCAGACAGTTTTGGAGATGTTGCTTTTACATTTTCTAGTATTTCCTCCCAATCTGAGTCACTAACGGCTCCTATATCACTTTCCCACCTTATTTTGGCTTTTTGTACCACTTCTTTGATTCTGGGTATCCTTATAGAGTAATACAGATTAGATATCAATTTTTGCGATTCGGCTCCCATTATTATATCTAAGATTTGGGGATATTCCAGGTTACAACTTTCATTCCTAAATTGAGAACGCAAGGCATGCCGGAGTTGTAAATACTTGAACAATAATTGTTGCGGAATGGAGTATTCTTCCTTAAGAGTTTGAAATGCTTTAGGCCTAGAATTTGTCATTACTTGGTGTAGGTTAGGGATGAGCTTCGAGTTCGAGTCGAACTCATGTTCTACTCGAACATTGGCTGTTCGCAAGTTCGCCGAACAGCGAACAATTTGGGGTGTTCGCGGCAAATTCGAATGCCGAGGAACACCCTTTAAAAGTCTATGGGAGAAATCAAAAGTGCTAATTTTAAAGGCTTATATGCAAGTTATTGTCATAAAAAGTGTTTGGGGACCCGGGTCCTGCCCCAGGGGACATGGATCAATGCAAAAAAAAGTTTTAAAAACTGACGTTTTTTCAGGAGCAGTGATTTTATTAATGCTTAAAGTCAAACAATAAAAGTGTAATATCCCTTTAAATTTCGTACCTGGGGGGTGTCTATAGTATGCCTGTAAAGGGGCGCATGTTTCCCGTGTTTAGAACAGTCTGACAGCAAAATGACATTTGGAAGGAAAAAACTCATTTTAAAACTACCCGCGGCTATTGCATTGCCGACAATACACATAGAAGTTCATTGATAAAAACGGCATGGGAATTCCCCACAGGGGAACCCCGAACCAAAATAAAAAAAAAAAAAATGATGTGGGGGTCCCCCTAAATTCCATACAAGGCCCTTCAGGTCTGGTATGGATATTAAGGGGAACCCCAGCCAAAATTTAAAAAAAAAATTGACGTGGGGTTCCCCCTAAATTCCATACCAGACCCTTCAGGTCTGGTATGGATTTTAAGGGGAACCCCGCGCCAAAAAAAAAAAAAAAACGGCGTGGGGTCCCCCTAAAGATCCATACCAGACCCTTATCCGAGCACGCAACCTGGCAGGCCGCAGGAAAAGAGGGGGGGACGAGAGTGCGGCCCCCCCCCTCCTGAACCGTACCAGGCCACATGCCCTCAACATTGGGAGGGTGCTTTGGGGTAGCCCCCCAAAACACCTTGTCCCCATGTTGATGAGGACAAGGGCCTCATCCTCACAACCGTGGCCGGTGGTTGTGAGGGTCTGCGGGCGGGGGGCTTATCGGAATCTGGAAGCCCCCTTTAACAAGGGGACCCCCAGATCCCGGCCCCCCCCCTGTGTGAAATGGTAAGGGGGTACTTACCCCTACCATTTCACTAAAAAACTGTCAAAAATGTTAAAAATGACAAGAGACAGTTTTTGACAATTCCTTTATTTAAATGCTTCTTCTTTCTTCCTTCATCTTCTTCTTCTTCTGGTTCTTCTGGCTCTTCTGGTTCTTCCTCCGGCGTTCTCGTCCAGCATCTTCTCCGCGGCGTCTTCTATCTTCTTCTCCTCGGGCCGCTCCGCACCCATGGCATGAGGGGGGAGGCTCCCGCTCTTCTCTTCATCTTCTTCTCTTCTTCATCTTCTTCTTCATCTTCTTCTTCTTCTTCTTCTTTTTCTTCTTCTTCTTCTTCCTTCTTCTCTTCTTCTCTTCTTCCTGTCTTCTCCGGGCCGCTCCGCAATCCATGCTGTGGCATGGAGGGAGGCTCCCGCTGTGTGACGGCGTCTCTTCGTCTGACGGTTCTTAAATAACGGGGGGCGGGGCCACCCGGTGACCCCGCCCCCCTCTGACGCACACATGACGGGACTTCCCTGTGGCATTCCCCGTGACGTCACAGGGAAGTCCCTCAAGTCACCGTGCGTCAGAGGGGGGCGGGGTCACCGGATGGCCCCGCCCCCCATTATTTAAGAACCGTCAGACGAAGAGACGCCGTCACACAGCGGGAGCCTCCCACCATGCCAGCATGGCTGCGGAGCGGCCCGGAGAAGACAGGAAGAAGAGAAGAAGGAAGAAGAAGATGAAGAAGAAGATGAAGAAGAGAAGAAGATGAAGAGAAGAGCGGGAGCCTCCCCCCTCATGCCATGGGTGCGGAGCGGCCCGAGGAGAAGAAGATAGAAGACGCCGCGGAGAAGATGCTGGACGAGAATGCCGGAGGAAGAACCAGAAGAGCCAGAAGAACCAGAAGAAGAAGAAGATGAAGGAAGAAAGAAGAAGCATTTAAATAAAGGAATTGTCAAAAACTGTCTCTTGTCATTTTTAACATTTTTGACAGTTTTTTAGTGAAATGGTAGGGGTAAGTACCCCCTTACCATTTCACACAGGGGGGGGCGGGATCTGGGGGTCCCCTTGTTAAAGGGGGCTTCCAGATTCCGATAAGCCCCCCGCCCGCAGACCCTCACAACCACCGGCCACGGTTGTGAGGATGAGGCCCTTGTCCTCATCAACATGGGGACAAGGTGTTTTGGGGGGCTACCCCAAAGCACCCTCCCAATGTTGAGGGCATGTGGCCTGGTACGGTTCAGGAGGGGGGGGGGGCCGCACTCTCGTCCCCCCCTCTTTTCCTGCGGCCTGCCAGGTTGCGTGCTCGGATAAGGGTCTGGTATGGATTCTTAGGGGGACCCCACGCCGTTTTTTTTTTTTTTTTGGCGCGGGGTTCCCCTTAAAATCCATACCAGACCTGAAGGGTCTGGTATGGAATTTAGGGGGAACCCCACGTCAATTTTTTTTTTAAATTTTGGCTGGGGTTCCCCTTAATATCCATACCAGACCTGAAGGGCCTTGTATGGAATTTAGGGGGACTCCCACATCATTTTTTTTTTTTAATTTTGGTTCGGGGTTGCCCTGTGGGGAATTCCCATGCCGTTTTTATCAATGAACTTCTATGTGTATTGTCGGCAATGCAATAGCCGCGGTAGTTTTAAATGTGTTTTTTCCTTCAAAATGTCACTTTGCTGTCAGACTGTTCTAAACACGGGAAACATGCGCCCCTTTACAGGCATACTATAGACACCCCCCAGGTATGAAATTTAAAGGGATATTACACTTTTATTGTTTGACTTTAAGCATTATTAAAATCACTGCTCCTGAAAAAACGGCCGTTTTTAAAACTTTTTTTTGCATTGATTCATGTCCCCTGGGGGAGGACCCGGGTCCCCAAACACTTTTTATGACAATAACTTGCATATTAGCCTTTAAAATTAGCACTTTTGATTATTCATGTTCGTGTCCCATAGACTTTAACGGCGTTCGCGTGTTCGAACGAATTTTTTTCCTGTTCGCATGTTCTGGTGCGAACCGAACAGGGGGGTGTTCGGCTCATCCCTAGTGTAGGTATATAATTCCATATTTAGCCCATAAAGTAGGGTCTGGTATTTTTTTAAGCTCCGCTAACTGGTTGTTGGGCCATGAAGGAGTGTGGGAGTGGATGTACCCTATTCTAAGTTTTTTCTGGGCTATTCCCCATATTTTTTGGTGATGATTGAGTACCCCGTCGTTAAATTGTGGACCTTTCCTATTAAACTGACCTCCTCGTAGTATAACTTGAAGTGGGGTAGTTAAGGGGCTGTCTGGGCTACTAGATACTAGTGTACTATACCGCTGTTTTTCATTGTTATGGTAGTGGTGCATGTGTGACAGCTGTGCCGCTATATAATATTCCTGCAGATCTGGTAAAGATGTTCCCCCCATGTCTGTAGGGTTTTTAAGGACATGCCAAGCTACCTTATGTCTTTGATGTCCCCAAACAAAGGTGTTTTTTTGAATATCCCAATAGGTACATATAGTGGGGCGTGCCATACCATGTATAGGATCTTGGGCAAGATAATCATTTTTATGATGTTTATCCTCCCCATTACTCCCAGTGGTAGTTTGGACCAGGCTTGCGTTTTTGTTTTTATCATGGCAAACAGTGGTTCTATGTTGTTGGTTGTGTACTCGCGTAGGTCCCTTGTAACTAGTACCCCTAGATATTTAATAGTGTTTACCCTGACTAATGGTAGGTCTGGATGTATATTGGTTGGAGGAAACTGGTCTATGGGGAGTATCTGTGATTTTTCCCAATTTATACGTAGGCCTGAGAATTTCCCCATTTTATCTATATTGTCCAAAGCCGCTTGTAGCGTTGGGCCTTGATCAGCTAGATAGAGTATCGTGTCATCTGCGTATAGTCCGATCTTTTCGATGTAGTTACCTATTCTTAGTCCAACTATGTCAGTGTCACCTCTTATGGCTATGGCTAAAGGCATATAGCAGTGGGGAAAGGGGACATCCCTGGCGTGTGCCTCTTTCAAGAGGAAATTGCCCTGACATGCAACCATTAACGAAGACCCGTGCTTTTGTTGATTGATAAAGTATTTGTACCCACTGTATAAAATTTGGACCAAATCCATATTCTCGTAAACACTCCCATCGAAAAGACCATTCCACTGAATCAAAGGCCTTTGCTGTGTCTAGGGCCACCACTAATCTGGTACCTTGATTGTCGTGCTGCGCTTGGAGATTTAAAAAAAGTCTTCTTATATTCATGGTCGTATTTTTTCCGGGCATAAAGCCTGTCTGGTCAGGGTGAATTAACGATAGTATGACTTTATTTAGGCGGGATGCTAGGATTTTAGCCAATATTTTAATATCTACTTGAAGTAGCGAAATTGGACGGTAGGACTCGGGATATCTAGGGTCTTTTCCTGGTTTGGGTAGAACTATTATCTGTGCTTCTTGCATTGATGGAGGGAGTGTTTTATGTTTAAATATTTGTTGATATAATTTTTGCAATTTCGGGATTAGAATGTCAGGGAATGCAGTGTAGAATTCTAGTGGCAGGCCGTCCAGACCAGGGGCCTTAGATTTAGCTAGCTGGGACAGTGCTTCAGATATATCCTCTTGGCTAATGGGGGCGTCCAGTAGCTTGACCTGTTCTGTGGTGAGTCTAGGAAACTGAATACCGTGTAAGTGATTTTTAATTTCTTGCGTGGAGTGTGTACTCTGAGTTTTGTATAAATTCCTATAAAAGTTTAGGAAGATGTCTGCTACTTGGTGTGGGTCGGTCACCGGGTCTCCCTGTGGGGTTGCTAGGGTCACCACCACTGGGGGTTTTTCATTTAAATGAGCTAAATATGCCAGTAGTCTACCTGCTTGCTCACCGTGTTCAAAGATTCTTTGTTTTTTTATAAAAAACCTGTTGTTTGGCTTTCTCTGTATGCATTTGGGTTACTGCTCTGGATTGCATTTGTACTTGTGCGTACACCTGTTCCAATTCCTGCAGTTTGTCAGTGGTCATCTGTAATAGCAGTTTAGAGGAACTTTTAAATCTGTTTATTCTTGATGATATTAGTCTACTAGCTTGATTTTTAAAGTTATCCCAGACTGCAGTATCTGAATCTGTAATTCTTAAGTTGTTTAGGATATATTGTAGCTCTTGCCCTATGCTCTCGAGATCAGGCAGGACCGACAACCAGAATGGATTCAGCCTCCAAGTAGAGGTGGGCATTGCTTTTAATAGAGATGCTGTTATCCAGCAGGGTGAATGGTCTGATAGAGCTCTTGGAGCCATACCCGCCCCAAAAATTTTGGGCAGTAATGAGTTTGAGACCAATATAAAATCAATTCTGGACATCGTATCACAGCCTACCGAGTGACATGTGTATGCTTTTTTAGTCGGGTTTTGCCATCTCCATACGTCTGTGAGAGCAAATTCTGTAAATAGTCTACAGAGCCTGGTTTGGTGAGGTATAACCCTGGATGTATCCCCCTGGCCTGGTCTGTCCATGTTTGGACTCATGGTTTGGTTAAAGTCGCCCCTTCCAAACAGCTGGAACTGACGGGTTCTGGGCCATGAATGCCAATCCCTTCAACACTACTTCAATCGAAAAAGGGGGGGGGGATGTAACACGCCAAAATCAATAGGGAGTTGCCTCCTATGGTAGCATGCAGGAAGATATATCTTCCAAATCTATCCGATTCTAGTGTGATTAACTCAAAGGGCACTCTTTTGGCGATCAATATCGATACCCCCCTTGATTGATTGGTATGCGTGCTGTGGTATAACCATCCTATCCACGTTTTTTTTAAAGCTACCTGCATCTGGCCTGTGATATGTGTTTCTGTTATAGCTATAATATCGGCTTTTTGCGATTTTATAAATGTTAATGCTGCGGTTCGCTTTACTTTATTCCGCAGACCGCGTACGTTCCACATCAAAAATTTAACATTGGCCATGTTGGTCTCTGGATATAATTAGTATAGTTGCCATCCAGTAAGATCACAAGATAGTAAAACCCATATAGTCTGCCTTTTCCTCAATACCATTCTGCTGTTACATGTCTTGCTGTTGAATACATATTGCCTGTCTAGCTATAGTAAGATCACATCAGTACTTATATTCCCAAAACAAAAACTAAAACTTATCCTTTTAACTAATCCCAACCCTCCCAGCTGCACATCTCCCCAACTTGATGTGAGCATATAAACCCAAACTGTCAGCATATAACATATCATCCAGCGGTTACACTCCGCTAGAGGCACAATTCTTAATAGCAATAAATGTGTTTTTCCTTTATGCTGAACCAACTTTGCTAAGGGGGCGACTGTTCTCCTGTCAATCGTGGAGCGATTATAGGTGTCCTTTTATGAAAGTGAGGTAAAATACCGCGATTCAGTTCTCAGGCATTCTCAGGGGAGATCGCTCTCCTCTGAGTGCCTATTTATGAAAGTGTGTAGATCGCTTCTCATGTTGAGTTGAGAAGCGATCTACAAATGCCAGGAACTCCTGAGAAACGGCTCCTCTCACTATAATCTCGCGTGATATAGCGGGATTACAGTATGAGGAACCATAAAATACAAAGTGTAACACAAATCAGCACACATTCCCCAACATATTAATAAAATAACAACGTTAAATTCCCCCTACACAATATACATTAACCTAATTATAAAAAAACATTGTTTTTATCAATATTTAAAGATCATACCTGTCCTTATTTAAATGTGAATGGTGTATAGTAAATTAATGTAATGCACATATGTAATGCAGCTATACACCATTCATATAAATGCAAAATACATTTATAATCATTAAAAAAATAATTTTAATAAAGTATACAAGTATAAATATTTATTGATAAATTAAAATAAAATATATTTCATAATTGATAAACATAAAAATTGATAAACTGGTGCAATGCGAGAACACTGCGAATCCACTGCGGGTTACCGCATCGCACCGACTCGCATGTCAGTTCACACTGCCATATGCGAATCGCTGGGGAGTGTCAATACATTGTTAACGACACCCCCAGTTCAGCTTGCATATCGCACTGCGAACTGACAGTCCGGACATGAATCGGATCGCATATGTGTGAACACACATGCGATCCGATTCTGGTCCGAACAGAAAAAAGGGTCCTGTGCGTGTTTGCACCAAATGCGGTGCAATATCAGCCATACTATCTGTACAGCTGATATCGCACCGCACAGACATCGCATGTAATGTGAATGGCAGTGTGCTGCGAATTAAATGCGATGCCTGTGCGATGTCCGGCATCGCACAAGTGTGAACTGGGCCTAAAAGTTAACAACACCCCCAAATCAGTTCGCATATCGCAGTGCGATCTGCAAACTCAGACAGTAATTGAATCGCATGGGTGTGAACACCCATGCGATCCGATTCTGCTGTGGACCAAAAAAAGGGTCCTGTAAGAATTTGGTCCGAGGGCAATGCAAATTTAGCAATACTATCTGTATGGCTGAAATCGCATCGCACAGAGATCGGATGTGATTTTGCACTGCAGTGCGGTGCGAATCACATCCGATCTTGGACACCGCAGCAGTCGGAACTGGCCCTAAACCATATTGCATTTGCACCAAAATGGTACAGGACCCTTTATTTGGTCCGCACTGGAATCTGATCGCATGGGTGTGAACACGCATGCGATCCGATTCCTGCACCATTACATAGTTCACACTGCGATCTGTGAAATGATCTGGGGGTGTCATTAACTTTACATTGACACCCGCAGTGGTGCGCAGATGTCAATGTAGGTGCGATGTGAAAACCCACACAGGAATCACGCTGGTTCACGCATCGCACAAGTGTGAACCCAGCCAGAGACGTGAACATCTAAAAAAATATATATATATATATATATCTATATATATCTATAGCTATATCTATATATAGCTATAGATATATATAGATACAGATATATATATCTATATATATATATATAGATATATATATATATATATATCTATATATATATATATATATATATATATATATATATATATATATATATATATATATATATGTATGTGTATATATATATATATATATATATATATATATATATATATATATATATATATATATATATATATATATATATATATATGTATATATATATATATATATATATATATATATATATATATATATATATATGTATATATATATATATATATGTATATATATATGTACACACTATAAATTCCTATCCTGCTGGTTTTGGGGTGTGTAATGGTGGGGAAGATGTGCTCTGACTGTTTGGTGAAAGAAAGAAGTCAAAAGACTTCTTGCTTTCTCCAGAATATCAGCCAGTTTCAGGCTTCTCACTCTGATTCTCCACTTCTGAAATGGTGAATCAGAAAGTGAGAATTCTGTCACAGATCGCCAGTGAGGTGCTGAGATCGCACCTTCATAAACTGGCCGTTTCTGTGAATTCTCACTGTGCTGAGATAATCAGCGGAGAACATGTTCTCCGCTGATTATCTCAGTTTCATAAACTGGTAATGAGCTGAGATCAGCGGTGAGACTCGGGATCGCCGCTGATCTCAGTTTCATAAAAGGACACCATTATCAGGACTACCACACATTGCAGTCAATGAGTTCCTTCTACACTTCTTCTCCTTACATTTGGTCAAATTATTTCCCATATTCCAGGATATTGTGGTACAGTTCATCCCTGTCTTCTAGGAGTCCTGCAAAGCAAACTTCTGTAGAATGTCCCAGTTTCTGCCTCAGTGACCCTATCTTTCAATTTTGAAAAGTCCTGTCTTATGAGGGATATATCGATTTTTACTTCGTCAATCTTTGCAGTCAGGGTACCTTGTAAAGCGGCTATAGCGTCCAGTACTTTGGTGGTGTCTGATGCCTGAGGATCAGGGCCCGTACACGTGTCGGCGCCATCTTCCTGCTGCATGTCTTTCTCCTGGCGGCGATATTGAGCGAGTTTATCTGCAGTTCCAGTGTTCCTTTTTGGCGGAGACATGGTCCGCAGTGATCCCGGGATAGAAGGGAAGCCCGTGGGATGATCTATAACGGTATATTGTTCCACAGGATCTCTTACAGGAGTTTGTGTGCAGGGAGCTCACTCTATCTACGTCTCACTCCATTGCTTGCCAGGCCACGCCCCTAAGATTTCTGTCTTGACGCTTTGATGTCTTCCTTGGTCTACCAGGATGCTTGCCTTTAACCACCTTCCCATGTTGTTTGTATTTGGTCCATGTTTTAGACACAGCTGACTGTGAACAACCAACATCTTGTGCAACACTGCGTGATGATTTACCCTCTTTACCTACATACTAACAAGCAGATTTAATCTGATGCAGGTGTTAGTGTTTGTAATGAAAATTTACAGGGTGATTCCATAATTTTTTCCTCAGAATTGAGTGATTACATAATTTATTCCCTGTGCTTGTTTTATAAATCTAACTGTTACTGGCCACCACAATTATTTTTCTTGATTTCTTTTAATGTTTCTTAAAGCCAGAAAGTTGCCATTTGAAATGCCTTTAGTTTTTGGCCATGTCTGTGATCTGCTTTTTTTCTACAACAATAAACAACTGAAGGAAAATCCTCAGGGACTGGTGATTCCATAATTTTTGCCAGGGGTTGTATGAGAATAAGATTATAACTTTATGTATTATATCTCATGAATTAGAGGAAAGTCATGATTTTTCTTGTTTGCTGAAGTAATAATAATACTGTAGGTTTTAATCTGATATAGAAATATCACAAATGTAGAAATGGTTTAAATATACAGATTATTGTATATATATATATATATATATATATATATATATATATATATATATATATATTGTGGGGTTTAGCTCGTGGGGATTAGGGATGAGCTTCGAGTTCGAGTCGACTCGAACATTGGCTGTTCGCAAGTTCGCCGAACAGCGAACAATTTGGGGTGTTCACAGCAAATTCGAATGCCGCGGAACACCCTTTAAAAGTCTATGGGAGAAATCAATAGTGCTAATTTTAAAGGCTTATATGCAAGTTATTGTCATAAAAAGTGTTTGGGGACATGGATCAATGCAAAAAAAGTTTCAAAAACGGCCATTTTTTTCAGGAGCAGTGATTTTAATAATGCTTAAAGTCAAACAATAAAAGTGTAATATCCCTTTAAATTTCGTAGCTGGGGGGTGTCTATAGTATGCCTGTAAAGGGGCGCATGTTTCCCATGTTTAGAACAGTCTGACAGCAAAATTACATTTCGAAGGAAAAAACCCATTTAAAACTACTCGCGGCTATTGCATTGCCGACAATACAAATAGAAGTTCATTGATAAAAACGGCATGGGAATTCCCCACAGGGGAACCCCGAACCAAAATTTAAAAAAAAAAATGACGTGGGAGTCCCCCTAAATTCCATACCAGGCCCTTCAGGTCTGGTATGGATATTAAGGGGAACCCCAGCCAAAATTTTAAAAAAATGACGTGGGGTTCCCCCTAAATTCTGTACCAGACCCTTCAGGTCTGGTATGGATTTTAAGGGGAACCCCGCACCAAAAAAAACCAAAAAACGGCGTGGGGTCCCCCCAAGGATCCATACCAGACCCTTATCCGAGCACGCAACCTGGCAGGCCGCAGGAAAAGAGGGGGGGACGAGAGTGCGCCCCCCCCTCCTGAACCATACCAGGCCACATGCCCTCAACATTGGGAGGGTGCTTTGGGGTAGCCCCCCAAAAAACCTTGTCCCCATGTTGATGAGGACAAGGGCCTCATCCCCATAACCCTGGCCGGTGGTTGTGGGGGTCTGCGGGGGGGGGGCTTATCGGAATCTGGAAGCCCCCTTTAACAAGGGGACCCCCAGATCCCGGCCCCCCCTGTGTGAAATGGTAAGGGGGTAATTACCCCTACCATTTCACTAAAAAACTGTCAAAAATGTTAAAAATTACAAGAGACAGTTTTTGACAATTCCTTTATTTAAATGCTTCTTCTTTCTTCTATCTTCCTTCATCTTCTTCTTCTTCTGGTTCTTCTGGTTCTTCCTCTGGCGTTCTCGTCCAGCATCTCCTCCGCGGCGTCTTCTATCTTCTTCTCCTCAGGCCGCTCCGCACCCATGGCATGGGGGGAGGCTCCCGCTCTTCTCTTCATCTTCTTCTTCATCTTCTTCTCTTCTTCATTTTCTTCTCCGGGCCGCTCCGCATCCATGCTGGCATGGAGGGAAGCTCCCGCTGTGTGACGGCGTCTCCACGTCTGACAGTTCTTAAATAACGGGGGGCAGGGCCACCTGGTGACCCCGCCTCCCCTCTGACGCACGGGACATGACGGGACTTCCCTGTGGCATTCTCCGTGACGTCACAGGGAAGTCCCGTCAAGTCACCGTGCGTCAGAGGGGGCGGGGTCACCGGGTGGCCCCGCCCCCGTTATTTAAGAACCGTCAGACGAGGAGACGCCATCACATAGCGGGAGCCTCCCTCCATGCCAGCATGGGTGTGGAGCGGCCCGGAGAAGAAAATGAAGAAGAGAAGAAGAGAAGAAGAGAAGAAGATGAAGAGAAGAGCGGGAGCCTCCCCCCATGCCATGGGTGCGGAGCGGCCCGAGGATAAGAAGATAGAAG
This sequence comes from Lithobates septentrionalis, assembly GCA_037952835.1. Classification (NCBI taxonomy): domain Eukaryota; kingdom Metazoa; phylum Chordata; class Amphibia; order Anura; family Ranidae; genus Lithobates; species Lithobates septentrionalis. The sequence goes on from JBBDGP010004733.1 coordinate 85,600, forward strand.
ACGCCGTGGAGGAGATGCTGGACGAGAACGCCGGAGGAAGAACCAGAAGAGCCAGAAGAAGAAGATGAAGGAAGATAGAAGAAAGAAGAAGCATTTAAATAAAGGAATTGTCAAAAACTGTCTCTTGTCATTTTTAACATTTTTGACAGTTTTTTAGTGAAATGGTAGGGGTAAGTACCAGGGCTGCTGAAATTAATCGCAGCATCGATGCATCGCGATTCGGGTGTCCCCGATGCGGCATCGATGCATGCGACCCGAAAAATCGATTTCTGGCCCCGCCCCCTCCCAGGAGAGCGCTCCGTGCGTAAAGCTGTTATTAGTGTGTATATTCCGCTCATGTGACTCTCGGCCGCGCCTCCCTCCTCTCAGTCTCTCCTGATGTCAGCTCCGCCCACTGACTGGAGCTATCAGGTCAGAAGAGAGGTGGGCGGGGCTGACATCAGGAGAGACGTGAGAGGAGGGAGGCGCGGCTGAGAGTCACATGACCGGAATATACACACTAATAACAGCTTTACGCACGGAGCGCTCTCCCGCGAGAATTCACTGCTGACCTCAGGAGAGATACGATGGAAAGAATGTGATAGTCATGCCAAGTATCGACAACCGGCGGCTGGAATGGAGATCGGGGGGAGATGGTGAGCAGGCAGATCGCCCTGCTCATTACAGGCTGCCACAGCATGTAAGTACAGAGGGGGAGGGGGGGGCGCTGTGACACAAGTCCATATCATAAATTGTCTTCTATGTGCCTTCATCACACCACAACTCTGCATTATTGTCCGCAGTCTGTGACCATCTCCTGTAGCATGTCTCCAGTGTCTGACCATCTCCTGTGCCATGTCTCCAGTGTCTGACCATCTCTGTGCCATGTCCCCAGTGTCTGACCATCTCCTGTGCCATGTCCCCAGTGTCTGACTATCTCCTGTGCCATGTCCCCAGTGTCTGACCATCTCCTGTGCCATGTCCCCAGTGTCTGACCATCTCCTGTGCCATGTCTCCAGTGTCTGACCATCTCCTGTGCCATGTCCCCAGTGTCTGACCATCTCCTGTGCCATGTCCCCAGTGTCTGACCATCTCCTGTGCCATGTCCCCAGTGTCTGACCATCTCCTGTGCCATGTCTCCAGTGTCTGACCATCTCCTGTGCCATGTCCCCAGTGTCTGACCATCTCCTGTGCCATGTCCCCAGTGTCTGACCATCTCCTGTGCCATGTCCCCAGTGTCTGACCATCTCCTGTGCCATGTCCCCAGTGTCTGACCATCTCCTGTGCCATGTCCCCAGTGTCTGACCATCTCCTGTGCCATTTCCCCAGTGTCTGACCATCTCCTGTACCATGACCCCAGTGTCTGACCATCTCCTGTGCCATGTCCGCAGTCTGTGACCATCTCCTGTACCATGTCCGCAGTCTGTGACCATCTCCTGTACCATGTCCGCAGTCTGTGACCATCTCCTGTGCCATGTCCGCAGTCTGTGACCATCTCCTGTGCCATGTCCGCAGTCTGTGACCATCTCCTGTGCCATGTCCGCAGTCTGTGACCATCTCCTGTGCCATGTCCGCAGTCTGTGACCATCTCCTGTGCCATGTCCGCAGTCTGTGACCATCTTCTGTGCCATGTCCGCAGTCTGTGACCATCTCCTGTGCCATGTCCGCAGTCTGTGACCATCTCCTGTAGCATGTCCGCAGTCTGTGACCATCTCCTATAGCATGTCCGCAGTCTGTGACCATCTCCTGTAGCATGTCCGCAGTCTGTGACCATCTCCTGTAGCATGTCCGCAGTCTGTGACCATTTCCTGTAGCATGTCCGCAGTCTGTGACCATCTCCTGTGCCATGTCCGCAGTCTCTGATCATCTCCTGTGCCATGTCCCCAGTCTGTGACCATCTCCTGTAGCATGTCCGCAGTCTGTGACCATCTCCTGTAGCATGTCCGCAGTCTGTGACCATCTCCTGTAGGATGTCCGCAGTCTGTGACCATCTCCTGTAGCATGTCCGCAGTCTCTGATCATCTTCTGTAGCATGTCCGCAGTCTCTGATCATCTTCTGTAGCATGTCCGCAGTCTCTGATCATCTCCTGTAGCATGTCCGCAGTCTCTGATCATCTCCTGTAGCATGTCCGCAGTCTGTGACCATCTCCTGTAGCATGTCCGCAGTCTGTGACCATCTCCTGTAGCATGTCCGCAGTCTGTGACCATCGCCTATAGCATGTCCGCAGTCTCTGATCATCTCCTGTACTATGTCCGCAGTCTTTGATCATCTCCTGTACTATGTCCGCAGTCTCTGATCATCTCCTGTAGCATGTCTGCAGTCTCTGATCATCTCCTGTAGCATGTCTGCAGTCTCTGATCATCTCCTGTAGCATGTCTGCAGTCTCTGATCATCTCCTGTAGCATGTCTGCAGTCTCTGATCATCTCCTGTAGCATGTCTGCAGTCTCTGATCATTTCCTGTAGCATGTCCGCAGGCTCTGATCATCTCCTTTAGTATTTTGGAAGAGAGCCTGGAGCTCCTCTGCTGTCTATTTTTTTTCTTAAGAACAGATAGAATAAAAACAATAGAGTTCTCCTGACCACTTGAATTTTTTTTGATGAAAACCATGAGCACTTGCGGACTTGCGCTGTAATCGTGATGCATCGTGCATCGCCGAATCAAATCGAATCGAATCGTTGACTTGATCATCGTAATCGAATCGAATCGTGAGGCCAGTGAAGATGCACACCCCTAGTAAGTACCCCCTTACCATTTCACACAGGGGGGGCGGGATCTGGGGGTCCCCTTGTTAAAGGGGGCTTCCAGATTCCAATAAGCCCCCCGCCCGCAGACCCCCACAACTACCGGCCAGGGTTGTGGGGATGAGGCCCTTGTCCTCATCAACATGGGGACAAGGTGTTTTGGGGGGGCTACCCCAAAGCACCCTCCCAATTTTGAGGGCATGTGGCCTGGTACGGTTCAGGAGGGGGGGCCGCACTCTCGTGCCCCCCTCTTTTCCTGTGGCCTGCCAGGTTGCATGCTCGGATAAGGGTCTGGTATGGATTTTTGGGGGGCCCCCATGCCGTTTTTTTTTTGGGCGCGGGGTTCCCCTTAAAATCCATACCAGACCTGAAGGGCCTGGTATGGAATTTAGGGGGACTCCCACGTCATTTCTTTTTTTAAATTTTGGTTCGGGGTTCCCCTGTGGGGAATTCCCATGCCGTTTTTATCAATGAACTTCTATGTGTATTGTCGGCAATGCAATAGCTGCGAGTAGTTTTTTTTTTTTTTTTAAAAAGAACATGTTTATTGTTGAAATGAGGACAATTTACAGAGGCATTACATATCATATCATTCCAAGAAGTAGACAGAAAAAAGAGGGGTAACATACATTACTTGTAAGTGGGTGTGTTTGTCATAAAAAGTACAACATTACATAAAACCATACATGGCTTCAGCGACATTAGTTGCAATTTCCATCAGGTGGGGTGGCCGTAACTAGCATTCCAATCCGTTGGTTTAACATATATAGTTAGTTAGTCCATACAAGTGCTCGTCTTACCTAGCCATTTATCCCATATTTTGTGAAATTTAGTTGGGCAACCTCTGTGTTTGTACATCACCTTTTTGTATGGTAGTGCTGTGTTTACTTCCCTAATCCAGGCTTGTAGAGTGGGGGGTTCTATTCTCATCCAGTGCTTGGCTATTAATTTCCTGGCGCTAAATAGTGATTCACTAAGAAGTGTAATCAAGGATCTGTCTATGGTGGCATCTGGGAGTAACCCCAGAAGGCATGGCCTTGGGTCAAGTTGAACTGGTGATCCCATATGGTCGTGAAGGAATTTTATGATTTGTGCCCAGTAGCTTTGTATTTCTGACAAAGCTACTGGCATGACCAGAGTAAGTGAAAGAATGAGCATGGATTGCTAGAGCATCTTGGGCAGTTTGAGTTCTGATGTGGGGAGAATTTAGCAACTCTAGATGGTGTAAGGTATGCCTTATGTACTATATACAACTGAGTCAAACGCTCGGAAATTTTAGGTGATGTGATTTTAACGTTTGCCAATATATCTTCCCAGTCAGAGTCGTCTATAGGCCCCACATCCTCCTCCCATCTGATCCTTGCCGTGTCTATAATTCGTGCTACCGACTTGGTGCGAAGTATAGTATAAAGGGTGGATATGAGTTTTTCTGGGTTTGTCCCTGTAATTATGTCTACCAGTGGCAGTACTTGTGGGTTAGGAAGTCCGTGCCCGAATTGGGTTTGAAGCGCATGCCTCAGCTGCATGTAACTAAATTGCATGTAGGGGGGAGATCAAACTCCTCACAAAGTGTCTGGGAGCTTCTCATTCCAAATACGGTAGTAATCTGGAATAAGAACACTATTCCCTTGGCTGCCCATCTAGTAGCTCCCGGTAAAGAAATCAATTTCCTCAACTGGGGGTTGTGCCATAGGGGTGTGTGCGAGTGAAAAAAATCGGCTCCAGTTACCTTAATCGCTTTCTCCCACACATGTCTATGTTGGGACAGCAATAAGTCTCGGTCTTTACATTTGTCTTGTTTGCTGCTTTTCCTGAATATCACTTGAAGTGGGGAGTGCATGTCACTATTTGGTTTTTTACATATTAAGGCTTGGTATCTAGTCTCATCCGTTTTGTGGATATAATAAAAGTGCGAAAGTTGTGCAGCAATGTAGTATGTATATAGATCCGGTAGGGCCGCTCCTCCCGAGGAGGTTGGGTTTTTAAGCATGTTCCAGGCTAGTTTATGTCTGTTGGGCCCCCATATAAAGGAATTGACTATTTTGTCAAGAGTTTTAAAAATGTTAAGGGGGATAAGTACCGGGGAGTTCCAGAATATATATAGGAAATTTGGGAGCAATATCATCTTAAATAGGTTGATTCTGCCCGATATTCCCAGGGGGAGTCTTGCCCAGGTTTGTGAACGAGATTTTAAGTGTAAAAAAAGTGGTTCAATATTGTTGATGATATAATCTAGCGGGTCTTTGGTGATCTCTACTCCTAAGTACTTAATGCAGGGAACTCTCTGTAAGGGGAGTGAGGCTGCAATTTGTGACGGGGGCGACAAATCAAGAGGGAGAATTTGGGATTTGGACCAGTTCATGTTTAGGCCTGAGTGTTTCCCGAATTTTTCAATGGTCAGTAAGGCTGTTTGGAGGGATGGACCTGTGTCCTCCAAATAAAGGAGCATATCGTCTGCATATAAACTTAACGGCTCAGTCAGAGATCCTATGCGCAACCCACGTATGTAGGCATACAACAGCGGGGATAATGGACACCCCTGACGAGTTCCCCTTTTTAATGGAAAGGGGTCGGACATCCATCCGTTCACCACCACTCTGGCCATCGGGGAGTAGTACAGTAATTGTACCCATTTTATAAAGTTTGGGCCGAACCCAAAGCCTCGTAGGCATTCCCAGAGGTAGCCCCATTCCACCGAGTCGAACGCCTTTGCGGCGTCGAGAGTCACTATCGCTCTATCACCCATGTGTTCATGATCCGCCTGGATGTTCATATGAAGACGTCTTAGATTCATGGCTGTGTTTTTCCCAGGCATGAATCCTGTCTGGTCAGAGTGGATAAGGGAAAGAATGCTGTTGTTGAGGCACATAGCTAATATTTTAGCTAATATTTTAATATCAGCTTGGAGAAGCGAGATTGGGCGGTAGGATTCAGGTAGTCGGGGGTCTTTTCCTGATTTGGGGATTACTATAATTACTGCTTGGCGGAGGGTTTCAGGGAGGGTCTCAGTTTCAAATATATGTTTGTATAGTTTCAATAATTCAGGGGTCAAAATCTCAGAATACACTGCGTAAAAGTCTAGTGGAATGCCATCACCACCCGGCGCCTTAGCTGGCGCAAGAGATACTATGGCAAGGGCTATCTCATCTGTCGTGAGAGGAACTTCTAAGTCTTCCACTTGGGATTCTGAAAGTTGTGGGAAGGGAATGTTCTGAAGGAAGGCCCTAGTTTCCTGTGAGCTGACCTCAACCTTGGAGGAGTATAAATCAGTGTAGTATTTCTGGAATGTTTCTGCGACCGCCTGGGGGTCCGAGAAAGCTTCGTTATGTGGATCAGCAAGGGTTACTGTTACTGGGGGGTTTGACTCTTGTCGGGCTAAATATGCTAATAATTTCCCTGCTCGCTCCCCTTGCTCAAACGAGCACTGTTTCAGAAAGAAGAGTTTCTGTTTGGCTTTCTGGTAGTGAAGTTGGTCTAATAGGCGGGTGTGAAGTTTAAGTGCAGCTGCTCTGTCAGGGGAGGGGTCATTCTGGAATTCCCTTACCAGTAAGTCTGCTTTAGCAGAGGCTTGGTGAAGAGTTAGGTTAGAGGAAGTTCTTATTCTGCGTATTCGTGAAGATAGGATAGTGCGGACATGTAATTTGAATGCTTCCCACACCTGTCCCACCAGGGCTGTGTTTCTGTTAGTATTAAAGTAGAATTGCCACTCTTTGTAAATGTCTTCTTGGTCTTTCAGCATTGACAACCAGAAGGGGTGGAGACGCCATGTAGGGGGTCCTGTTTTCGGATTGAGCTGTAGGGTCGCCCAACATGGAGCGTGATCAGATAAAGTTCTAGTATGATAGCCCGAGTCCGACAGGCGGGGAAGCAGTGTGTTGGATACCAGAATAAGATCAATTCGGGACATAGTAGAATGAGTTGCCGAGAAGCATGAGTATGCCTGAGTGGTGGGATGATTGTATCGCCATGTATCGGTTAATGAGAATTCTTGTAGCGTCCGTCCAAATCGGGTAGTGTCTGGGAGGGGTGTGTTTGGATTTGTCTGTGTTTTGTATTTTTGGGGGTTTAGGACCATATTAAAATCGCCCAGCCAAATGGCTGATATGTTGGGATGTTGTGCCATATACAGTAGGCCTTCAGTGACTAAGTTAGACTTGTATGGTGGGGGTATGTAAAATGCCATTATCAAATATTGCGAGCCATTTAGGGTACAATGCAGGAAGATAAATCTACCTTGGGGGTCTGTGCGTATGGTAATGACTACAAAGGAAGTAGTTTTGGCTATAAGGATTGATACCCCCCTCGAGTGTGGAGAATGGGTGGTATGAAATGCCCATCCTATCCATGGCCACTTCAGTGCGAGCTGAAGCTGACCAGTGATATGTGTTTCAACTAAAACTGTTATATCTGCTCGGTATGTTTTAAGGCAGGCAAAGACTGCAGTGCGTTTAATTTTGTCACGGATCCCACGGATGTTCCAAGTGAGAAATTTTAGGTTAGCCATAATGGTATGGTATTTGATTTTGTTTGGTGGGGTAGGTACGGGCTGTTTACGAGGGCCTGTGCCATCACTCTCCACACTGAAGCAGGTCCGCACCTCCCCCTATGCTCTGGTTGACCACATGTACATGCTCTCATATCATTATTCCTCAAGTTATAACACATGTTCTTTATCTTATCTTTAGCTTTAACATTTCCCTTGCCCTCCCTCCCTGCCCTCAGCTGCCCTAACTTGACTGGGGATTGCATCTCAAAACTTGTGCAGTGTAGAGAAAATATTTCTTGCATATTACTTATCATAGAAAAAGAGAAAAAAAAACAGGTGCACAATAAACTTATCAATCCCGGTGGCAGCCTATAGGGCAGCGCCAGTTTTGATATGACGGTCTCCCGCCGAAGGCGAACAAATTCTGGATATAAATCCAGCGATGGAGTAAACGCGGTAACAGTTAGTTAACAGGGTCGGTAAACTAAAGAAACCTGAGTTCTTGCTCCGGTGTGGCATCTAAGAAGGAAGAATCAGCACAGTCCAGTCTGGGCATCTTGGTCCTAATGTGGCTGTGAGAGAATGTTCCTTCCTCTGCGCATTTCCATAACACAGTTCAGGTCCAGACAAAAGCCAGGGAAGGCAAAAGGAGGAAATGTTAGTGCAATACATCCGGGTGTGTGGCTCTTCACGCTGGAGATACAGAGCAGGAGGACAGTTCTTTGGAGGGAGGGGAAGAAATAAAAAAAGAAAAAAGGGAGGGGGGAAAGGAAACCATGTATTGGTGAGCATACAGCAGTTCAACAGTAGAAAGGGGCATATTAGTGATCTCCATATTTTTGGTCAGTAGAAAGTTCCGGTCAGTACTTGGGGCCTTGATGTCACGCTGTTACATTCCTTGACTGTACCGTTGTGATTAGCTTGAGGTCGGTATATATTCTTTAGTGATCATATGCGACACAGGTCAAGGAGCACAGGGCATGTAAGAAACTAAAAAATAGCACTTACGTTATTTGGTAGGTATGGATGTGCTTTAGGCAGGTTGATTCCTTTGTGCATCCAGATGATCCACCCATGCCGAAGCCTGGCCGGGGTCCTCAAAGAAATGTACCCGATCCTCTACTACTATGCGAAGGCGGGCCGGGAACAGCATTGAATATTTAATGTGGAGTGCTCTTAGGCGGCGCTTAGTATCAGAGAATCGCGCCCTCTGCTTCTGGACCTCCGCAGAGAAATCCGGGAACGCTGAAATGAAGCCAGATTTATATGGGATATTTCCTTTTATTCTGGCCAGTCGCAGGACCGCATCCCGGTCTCTGAAATTTAACAATTTTGCGATGAAAGTGCGTGGAGGTGCACCCTCAGGCGGGCGACGAGCCGGCATGCGGTGGGCACGTTCTACCATAAACGTGGCCGAAAAAGCATCTCTGCCATATGCTGTAATTAAGAGCTGCTCCAGGAAAGTGGCTGGATCTGTGCCCTCAGAGCCCTCCGGTAATCCAATGAACCGGAGATTGGACCGTCGGGCACGGTTCTCCAAATCGTCATGCTTCTGCGCTAGTTGTTGTATCTGGCGTTGCAGCTCGTCTTGTGAGTGCTGCATGGGGTGTAATATGTCCTCCGCCTGCCCAATCCGAGTCTCAGCCTCGGTTACCCGCTCCCGTAGTTTGGTCATGCCTAATGAGTGATATGTCCACCTTCACCTCCTCTATCTTTGAAGTCAGTGTAGATTGGCAAAGGGAGATTGCCTGTCAGGAAAGTCCTGTCAGTATCAGACGCCCTGTGCGGGCAGTCGCACGCATGCACATGCGCACCAGGCGGGCTATTTAAACTGATCTGTCACATGAGAATCTTGCTGTCTGCTCTACAGCGTTACGTGTGCACTTCCTGAGAACACTTCCTGTTTCCTGTACTAGACCCGGCTTGTTCCTGATTATCCTAGCTGTCTGCCTGCATCTGATCCCGGCTTGTCTCCGACCATCCCTGCTTTCTGCCTGCATCCGACCCCGGCTTGTCTGACCACTCTTCTGCCTGACCCTTTGGCTCATCTACAGTCCGCCTGGCTATCGATCCGGCTTGTCTGACCTTCCAGTCTGCTGCACCAGTGTTCCAGTCTGCTGTCCTGTGTGTTCCAGCCTGCTATCCAGTTCCAGTCTGCTGTGTGGTTCCAGTCTGCTGCACCAGTGTTCCAGTCTGCTGTCCTGTGTGTTCCAGCCTGCTATCCAGTTCCAGTCTGCTGTGTGGTTCCAGTCTGCTGCACCAGTGTTCCAGTCTGCAGTCCTGTGTGTTCCAGCCTGCTATCCAGTTCCAGTCTGCTGTGTGGTTCCAGTCTGCTGCACCAGTGTTCCAGTCTGCTGTCCTGTGTGTTCCAGCCTGCTATCCAGTTCCAGTCTGCTGCACCAGTGTTCCAGTCTACCTACCAGATCAGCTTAATCTCCACTGCACAGTGTTTCCAGAGTTTCAGACCTACCTCCTGCTGTTGATCCTGCCAGGCACTCGTGCCACTCCTGACTCTTGTGCTTCCTGTATACCCTACCAGGGCCCTCGAGTCGGAGCCGCAAGAGAGGCCATCCCCTGCAAGTCGGGCTCATCCACAAGGTACGTGACATTGCCTCTAGTACCTTTGCTGTAACGTCCAGCTCCTGCTCCGTGTGAGAGGCCGCGTGAGGTGCTGCCGAGGCGCCATCTTGTTCCTCCGGGTCCCGCTCTGTCCGTCTGTATCGTTCGAGAGATGAGGAGGCTTTGTTTCTTTTCGGCGGAGACATGATAGTCCCAAGTCGCAGCGTCAGGTCCCACAAAGGCAAGGGGAGAAATCAGGGTTTTAGGGTGTAGGATGTGTTAAGAAGGATCTGCCACGAGCGGAGCTTCAGTCACACACGTCCGCTCACATCACTGTCCAGGCCACGCCCCCAGCCGCGAGTAGTTTTAAATGGGTTTTTTCCTTCGAAATGTCATTTTGCTGTCAGACTGTTCTAAACACAGGAAACATGCGCCCCTTTACAGGCATACTATAGACACCCCCCAGCTACAAAATTTAAAGGGATATTACACTTTTATTGTTTGAGGACCAGCCTCGTTTTGGATTTTAGGTGTTTACATGTTTGTTTTTTTTTAACAGAAAAGTTTTTATTTGTCTCCAGCCGGAGATTATTCATCATACAAACATATTTACAAAGAACATAAAGAATATAACGTTGCTACACATTTCCAGCTATATTTCTATAAATAATTACATAGTTCCTACTGATACAATGCAGGATCATAGTATACAGTTTACTGTGTCATTATTGCTTGTGCATCCTCCTATCTGGAGGGAGGAGTTCTTTTGTCAGTTATACCAATTTATCCGCTTTTTCTTCTGCAGTAGTTTAACCAGCAGCAAATAATCAGTATGTTATCTACTTGTCAATCATTCCCTCATTAAGTATTGATAGGTCTGTGATCAAGGAGTGGGAGAAGGGAGGGGGGGGCGAGGGGGAGAGAAGGGGAAAAAGGGGGGGGGACCGGGAAAGGAAGAGGACCGGGGAAGAAAGAGAAAAGAGGGGGGGGGGGGGAAGGGGAAGGCCAAGGGAGGAAGGGAGGGGGAGGGGGGGAGAGGGAGGGCACCAAGAAAGAGACGGATATTCTAATTGGGCTGGGCGCTACTGAACCCTGCTACTGCCTGGTCCAGGCTCCCCAGATCTTGGAGAATTTCTTGGGGCATTTACGGTTGATATATGTGGCTTTATAGAGTGGTAGAACAGAATCTACTATACCCCTCCATTGAGTTACCGTGGGGGGGTCGGGTTGCTTCCACCTGAGGAGAATAGCCTTCCTGGCATAAAATGAGGCGTAGAATACAAATAGTCTTTTGTGCACACTAGGTATAACATTGTCGCATACCCCGAGGAGTAGAATAATCGGATTTCTCTGAATATTTAGATTACCTACTGCATTAATCACTTCAACCACCTCAGTCCAGAATTTTTGTATAAGCGGGCATTCCCATACAACATGAATAAACGTACCCAGCTCCCCCGTACATTTCGGGCATCTATCCGTTTGTGTCGGGTATATTCTAGCTAATCTCTGTGGCGTGTAATATACTCTATTAATAAACTTGAGCTGGATGAATCTATCCCTTGCCGAGATCATAAGAGGAATATATTGCTGCAGACCCTCTTCCCAATCATCTGGCGCCAGGTCCGGAACGTCTCCCTTCCACTTATCGTACAGGCCCATCTCTCCAGTCTGTTCGTCAGTGAGAATTTGGTTGTATAGGGATGACAAAGTTCGGTCTAAGTGCTTAGAAATAAGAAGCCTTTCTACCCCATGTGACCGCAAAGTAATACCGCCTGGATATTGGGCCCGCACTGCGTGTCTCAGTTGTAGGTAGCGAAAGAACATTTTTGAGGGGAGTTGGAAGTCAGTTTTAAGAGTGTCATATGGGATAACTCCATCCCCAGACCACACTTGCTGTATTGTTTTTATTCCATATCCCGCCCATAGGGCTGGTTCTGGGACTGTTTGGAGATGCTTTAATTTAGGGTTGCCCCACAACGGTGTGTGAGGGGAGATAGTATCAGGCCCTGCAACCTTTTTGGAAATCTGTTCCCATACTGCGACCGTCGTTCGCATCGGGGTTGTCATATCTTTATGTGTCTTGACCCCTCTGAAGACCAGGTTACTCAGAGCTGAGTATGATCCCATTATTGCTGCTTCAAGATTAAGTGAGGGGTTATATTTTGGCTGAGAGAACCACCACTGGACAGTAACTATTACTGCCGCCCAGTAGTATTTCCGAAAACAAGGGAGCGCCAGGCCTCCCAACGTTAAGGGGAGTTGGAGGGTGGTCCTTGCCACTCTGGGGGCAGATCCCCCCCATACAAACGAGCTAACAACCTGTTCCAGCTTATCAAAAAAAGATTTGGGGATAGGGACTGGGGTATTGCGGAATACATATAGGAATTTGGGGAGGAACGTCATCTTTAACAGATTAACCCTACCTACTGGTGATAATGGAAGGGACCTCCAGGCCTGACATCGAGCAGTAAGCTGGTGTAGGATTGGATATACATTGTCTATTAGGTACATGTGTGGGTCTCTCTGAATCTCAATCCCCAAGTATCTGAACTTAGAGACCAACACCAGAGGACTTGAAGGGTCGACATCCGGCAGCGCCGGAGACAACGAAAATATGATGGATTTAGACCAGTTTATCCGAATGCCCGAGAAGGATCCATATTGGTTAATGATTTCAAGAGCTGCTGACAGCGATGCCGACGCATCTGGAAGGTACAGCAACGCGTCATCAGCATACAGGGAAAGCTTCTCAGTCAGCGGACCAACCTTTATACCCCCAACCTCCGGGGACGTTCTAAGCAAAATAGCTAAGGGCTCAATGGCTAGAGCAAACAGACCCGGGGACAGTGGGCACCCCTGCCTGGTCCCTCTCTCTAGAGAAAACGGGGGAGAGAGTAGCCCGTTCGTACGGACTCTAGCTGTGGGGTGTGTGTAGAGCAGTTTTATCCATGAGATGAACCGGGGGCCAAAATTGAATCGCTGCAGCACACTCCACAGGAACCTCCATTCAACTGAATCGAAGGCCTTCTCGGCATCTAAGGAGGCCACTACACCCCGGGACTGAGACCTCTCTGCGTGTGAGATATTAGTGTATAGTCTGCGTAGGTTTATGTCCGTGCCCTTACCTGGCATAAAGCCTGTCTGATCGCCATGTATAATAGATAGAATAACCGAGTTAAGTCTATTTGCTAGGATCTTGGTAGTTATTTTGGCATCCACATTTAAAAGTGATATGGGACGATAGGATGAGCACGACGTGGGGTCTTTGTTGGGTTTAGCTATGACTACAATCACCGCCTCCGACATTGAGGGAGGGAGGGAGCCCTCTTTTAGCATTGTGAGGAGCAGTTTATGAAAGATAGGGTTGAGAAGGTCCTTGTTTGCCTTATAAAATTCTGCAGGTAGGCCGTCAGGGCCTGGGGTTTTTGCCGACTGGAGAGATGTCACTGCTACTTGGACCTCTTTAAGAGTAATTGGTTCCTCTAATTTGTTTCTAGCCTCTGTGGTCAGTTGGGGAAAATCGATCCGATCTAAGAATGCACACAGATCTACCTCAGTGAAGGAGACCCTAGAGGTGTATAACCGTTGATAGTATTGTGTAAATTGTCTATTTATATCCTCTGGGTCCGAGTGGGTCACGCCCCCGTCATCCCTGATATGGGCTATATGTATGGAAGGTGAACGTTCCTTGGCCAACCAGGCTAGCATTCTACCCGTCTTCTCTCCCTGCTCGAAGATCCTTTGCGATTGAGCCAGCAGCTGTTTCCTAGTGGTCTCAATCCGCAAAAGAGAGATCTCTCTATGCAAGGATTGCATAGCATCATATGTTAATACGTTTCTCGTGTGTACATATTCTTTTTCTAAAAGGAGTACCTTTTTCTCAGCTTCCTCTAACGCCAACCGGGTATCTTTCCTGACCCTCCCAATTGCCGTCTGATATTGTCCTCTAGTGTAGGCCTTAAAGGCATCCCAAAGCGTAGGGGGAGAGACTGTACCCTCATTGATCGTCCAGTAGACTCCCAACTCGCCCTCCACCAGGGGGACCACCCTCTCATCCGCAATCCAGAGCCCCGAGAGTCGCCAAAGGGCGTTGGCAACAGGGGAGTCTGTCTGTAATTTTAATAGGAGGGGAGCGTGGTCTGAAATACCCCGAGGCAGAATATCTACCTCAAGTATTCTGGGGAGGAGAGAACCAGAGGAGTATATCAGATCTATTCTAGAGAAGGAAGCATGCGTCGCAGAGTGGCACGTGTATTGCTTCTCACCCGGATGCTTCATCCTCCAGACATCTGTAAATCCGTAGTTGTCAGCCCATAGTGTCAAGGGGGTCACCCCGGATGGCCCCACACCCATTCTATCCAGGTCTGGGTCTGGGGTCATGTTAAAGTCCCCTGCCATAATTACCCCAGCTGAAGGGTACTGAGCCAATATCAGAGTGATTTTCTTAAGGATCTCCACCGTGGCAGGGGGGGGGATATATATCCCTACTATGAGTAACTCCACTCTATCACACATTGCATGTATAGCTACATATCTTCCATCTGGATCCAGATGGAGATCCAACAGTGTAAACCCCACCGACTTATGGATTAGGACACTGACACCCCGGGAGTACGAGGAATAAGTCGAGTGGTAATACGCACCGACCCACGGCTTCCGCAGTGCCAGCGTCCTGCCCCCCACCAGGTGCGTCTCCTGTAGCAGACATATATGCGGGTTATATTTTTTCAGGAAGTTAAAAACCAGAGATCGTTTGATTTTGGAATTTAGCCCTCTAACATTCCACGACAGTACTGTCAGTGGTGGCATTGGTTCACTGTAAAAAATATAACACCAGGTTGATAGTCAACCCTCGTCAGGGTCATTGTAAATTTAAGGAGGAAAAATGAAATCAAAAGTAGCATACATCTTTTACACAGAGAGTTAGATATTAGACCTCTCATGCCATCTAGTGGACACATATGCAAATAGCCCTGTTCTTCAATACAGTATATAGTAACACAGCATATTAGGTACATGTAGCAGCAAAAAAGGAAAAGGAAAGAAAAAAAAGTCAAAAGTCCCAACTTGGAGCAAAAACTTGTGCTCCCCATCCGTCCCCCCCCCCCACCCCGCACCACCCCCCAAACTTCGGCGTGCTTCACTCCCAAAAACCTTCATGGCAACTGCCAATTGGGGTAATGAACAAAAAGGGGACCGAACCTCCCCTTGCTGGTGAAGGATAAATGTTCCCTGCAGAATAAAAGAGTCAACTTCACCCGGAGAGATATATACAGTCCTCCGGGGGCACTTATCTTGAACCTGTGTTACCTTCCTCCCCCTCAAACTTCCTCAGTGGTACAATCAGGGGGGACTGCTTTATTGAGAACGAACAGTAAAAATGTTCTGTCTCTCCCCTTTTTCTGGCTGCATTGCTCCTCGCAAGCTTGTATCTAAAGCAGCTCGTCAGTGTCTCTGAATGGTTTCCAGCCACTGCGATGCCTCTTCAGGGGAAGTAAAGAAACGCACCCTCTCTCCGTCCTGGACCCTCAGTCTCGCCGGGAACAGCATGCTGTACTTTATTTTCTTGTTGCGTAGATTCATTTTTACTTGATCAAATGAGCGTCGCTGCTTTTGGGTATCAATTGAAAAATCCGGGAAGATCATTAGTTTAGCCCCTTCATAGCGCAGTTGCTCGATCTTTCTAGATTCACGGAGAACAAGGTCCCAATCTCTAAAGTTCAGTAGTTTCAGAATGAATGTGCGCGGAGGAGCTCCCGGGGGCCCCCGGGTAGCAGGCATTCTATGTGCCCTCTCCACCACAAAGACATCTGAAAAAGCCGCCTGAGGCAGCAATTCACGCAGGAGTTTTTCCGTGAATGACGTGGGTTCAGCACCCTCGGTTCCCTCTGGGAGACCCACTATACGGAGGTTGTTCCTTCTATTTCGATTTTCGGCATCCTCTGCACGAGTTTCAAGGGCCTTAATTTTTGTCTGCAGCGTGCGAAGTGAGACCGTATGGTCTTGCAACACATCTTCCGCATTTCCCACACGGCGTTCAGCCTCAGTAAGGCGGGTTCTGAATGTGTCCATGTCTCTTCGTATGAGGCTAATATCTAGCTGCATTTGTTCAATTTTCCCTGTGAGGGTAGACTGGCAGTTAGTGATAGCCTGCATAAGTGCCTCAAAGTTGGATTGCTCCTGTTCCCTTTCCAGAGGGGCCTGTTCTATGTCCTCATGCTGCGCCGCCATCTTGGAGCCCTTAGCGGGGCGTGGGGTCCGTGCGGGGGTATTTGGGGCACTTTTTTGGGACTTGCGGGCTGATATAGCACCCTTCCCCTTGGTCATACCTCCCTTTACCGCTACCTCAGCCTGTGGGGGCCGCGCACAGGGAGCGGGCTGCAATATAGCAGGGTCTGAGGCCTACAGACAGGGGAGTCAGGTGGAGCAGCAGCGGGATTAAGGTGACCACTGTGGGGACCGTGGGGTGTATAGCAGCGTCTCCCTCCACGTCCTACCTTCCTCTGCTGTGGATCGCCGCCTCCTCCTGAGCGTTCTGTGTCCGCAGTTCGCAGGGATAGAGGACTGCAGGCCGGGAGCGGGATTTCGGGCCTAGTACCAGGCGCGGTCGTAACGGGTCCCAGGCGTCCTCCTTGGGGTCCGTGGAGTGCGACTCAGCCTCCCCCCCAGGGTCTCACTGTCCTCCGCTGTGGATTGCAGCTTATTTTGGGCAGTCAGGGGCAATAATCTGCAGGGAAGCAGGATTTTAGACCGGGAAGGCAGCGGAGCTATCTCACTGCACGTCCGCTCCGGTCGCCATCTTGGACACGCCCCAGGTGTTTACATGTTTAAAACAGTTTTTTTTGCTAGAAAATTACTTAGAACCCCCAAACATTATATATGGTTTTTTTCTAACACCCTAGAGAATAAAATGGCGGTCATTGCAATACTTTTTTTTGCACCGTATTTGCGCAGCGGTTTTATAAGCGCACTTTTTTTGGAAAAAATTCACTTTTTTGAATAAAAAAATAAGACAACAGTAAAGTTAGCCCAATTTTTTTTTATATTGTGAAATATAATGTTACGCCAAGTAAATTGATACCCAACATGTCACGCTTCAAAATTGCGCCCACTCGTGGAATAGCGTCAAACTTTTACCCTTAAAAATCTCCATAGGCGACGTTTAAAAAATTCTACAGGTTGCATGTTTTGCGTTACAGAGGAGGTCTAGGGCTAGAATTATTGCTCTCGCTCTACCGGTCGCGGCAATACCTCACATGTGTGGTTTGACCACCGTTTTCATATGCGGGTGCTACTCACGTATGCGTTCGCTTCTGCGCGCAAGCTCGTCGGGACAGGGCGCTTTAAAAAATTTATTTATTTTTTTTATTATTTATTTTACTTTATTTTATTTATTTTTTCACTGTTTTAAAAAAAAAAAATTTGGATCACTTTTATTCCTATTACAAGGAATGTAAACATCCCTTGTAATAGAAAAAAAACATGACAGGTCCTCTTAAATATGAGATCTGGGGTCAAAAAGTCCTCAGATCTCATATTTAGACTAAAATGTAAAAAAAAAAAAAAAAAAAAAAAAAGTCGTTTAAAAAAAAAGACACAAAAAAAATTGTGCCTTTAAGAGAAGTGGGCGGAGCCGTCATAATGACGTCGCTGCGGCCGTCACATGGTATAGAGACGGGTGGGGGCCATCTTGGCCTCACTCGTCTCAGTACCTCAGCAGTGACAGGTCCTGATCTCCTCCGCCGCTACCGACGGCTCCGGTAAGCAGCGGAGGGCGCGGGAGAGCGGCGGGAGGGGGCGTGGCACCTCTCCCGCCGCCGATAACGGTGATCTCGCGGTGAACCCGCCGCAGAGACCACCATTATCGTGTACAGAACCGCTCGCTGTAAAGATGGATACCTCGGTTGTGGCAGCAGCTGCTGCCGTTACCGAGATATCCATCTTTAAAAAAATGACGTACATAAACAGTGAGCGGTCGTCAAGCGGTTAAGCATTATTAAAATCACTGCTCCTGAAAAAACGGCCATTTTTAAAACTTTTTTTTGCATTGATCCATGTCCCCTGGGGCAGGACCCAGGTCCCCAAACACTTTTTATGACAATAACTTGCATATAAGCCTTTAAAATTAGCACTTTGGATTATTCATGTTCGTGTCCCATAGACTTTAACGGTGTTCGCGTGTTAGCATACGAACTTTTTTCCTGTTCGCATGTTCTGGTGCGAACCGAACAGGGGGGTGTTCGGCTCATCCCTAGTGGGGATCACCTTTTCTTGAAATGACAGTCAGCGTACAGGCAGTTTCTTTAAAATCTGGCGGGTTGCCAGCTTTATTTACAAGTGGTTTGCTAAGTCATAAAAATAAACAAAACAGTAAAACAAATCCTTGCCGTCCGGCGCTAAACTAAACAGTACACTGTTGGCTCTCAACAACCATCCTTCCTTTATCCTTGGTCCTATCTCCTCGTGGAAGGTACCGTTTTGTTCCTCACGGCTGTGGGCATCTACCAGGCTGGCAGACATGTTGAAATACGGGCCGCCCCAGCCCTCACACACGGCAGAACAACTGGCGCGGTTCCAGGGGCAAGATGGCGCTGAGACACATGCAGAGCATACAGGCACACTGCAGGCTTCCTCCTCTGCTGTCCAGGACTCTGTAACAGGGGTGAGTGCTTCAATTCCTGCTATATTTCTCCCACACACAGACCCCTGCAGGCACAGGAATCATAGCAATCTGCTGAGTTTAGTTAGGATGTGGATTCTCCCCCTGCTGAGCCTACACTGTCTACCATTATGCTGGCTATTCAAGATTGCAAGGCCTCCCTTTCTACTCAGATAGCCTCTATCCGCATGGACTTTTCATTATTAAAACAAGATGTCCAGAACCTCCGTGACTGCACCGTTGACGCTGAGGAATGTATCAGTACCTTAGAGGACACTGTGCACCCCATGTCTGTTACCATGCGTGATACTACTAGCGAGATGGCGGCACTTCGCGCCAAGATCGACGATTTGGAAAATAGTTCTCGCAAGAACAATCTTAGTTTCGTGGGATTCCCGGAACGCGTGGAAGGCCCCCATCCTGAAAAGTTTCTTTATTCTTGGTTGCGGGACATTTTTGTTAAAGATGCACCTTCATTCTCACATGTTATAGAGCATGTGCATCGCACTCCTCCTCGCCCTCCTCCGGTGGGTGCCCCACCACACTCCATTATTGCACGCATCCTCAATTTCCAGGATAAAGTGGCCATCCTACGCCTTGCACGAGAAAAAGGCCCACTTACATTTAATGGTAACAATATTTCTGTTTATCCGGACTTTTCTGCTGAAGTTCAACGCCAACGGATCTCCTTCTCGGCAGTGAAATCTCGTCTGCGCATGGAAGGCCTGTCCTATGCCATGCTCTTCCCTGCCAAATTGCGCATTATTCATGATGGCAAGGCCCATTTCTACACCAGCCCCAAGGAGTCCATGAAGTGGCTGAATGATCACTATGGAGCAGCCCACAGACGCAGAGGAGATTGAAGTTGCCACTAACCTACAATGATACTCACCAGTTGTCTTAATACAGGCCCCGTACACTCCTGTATGATTCGGTGCCTTTATAATATTAATTTACAATGCCAGTAGTTTCTGCTATCTGGCTCTTTTTACCTGCACCCTGCTATGCCAGATACGGTGTCTAACTCTCCATTCTTCTCCATTTTCCCCTGACCTTCATCTCTAAATTTTCTCCTGCACATGCACTGTTTGCCATCCTCACCTGTCTGGAATGCAGGCTGCCGGATTTTGCACTCTCTTCCACACGGACGATTAGGCCATGCATCCTACATCAGGACACGATCAAAGTTTTTTTTTTTTTGCCACCTGTTGGGAGCCTCACCAGATCTCACGTTACCCTCTTACTGACTTGTGGCGAGGCCAAGGAACAGTTTTTGACCTCCACGGTTTTCTAGTTAGGAACGTCTTTCAGTTTGGGATCTGAAGCTCGCTATGTTTGGGATGGCCGAGCGGGGTGGGGGGCAAAAAGGTTTTAAGGGATTTGTCGGTGCTTTTTTTTTCATGCCCTTTTTTTTCTTTTTTTTTCTTTTTATCCCTTTTTCAGCTCACCTCTGCAATTTTTCACTCGAGAGTCATTATTGTTTTCTCAGGTTACTGCCTACGGCGGTTTGTCAATGCTTCTGTTTTTATTTTTTATTTTTCTCTATTTTTTTTGGCTCGTGTCACCATGCAGGCAGATCCAGACACTTTTTGGTCATGTGCTTGTATGTGCTTCAGGTGGCACGGCCTATCTGATCATATTTGTATTGGTTCAAATGTTTACCTATGTTTCTTTATTACTGCATGCTCTATTATGGCAAAGCCCCTTAGGATAGTCTCATGGAATACTAGAGGTCTGAATGCACCTCTAGTCCTTGATTTTTTCTGTGTTAAAAAAATGTCACCCTCACATTATTTGCCTCCAGGAGACTCACCTTATGGGCTCTAAGACAAGGGCCCTAAAGCGCCCGTGGTTATCTAAATTATACCATGCTACTCACACTAACTATTCCAGGGGGGTATCTATCTTTCTGGCTAAATCTCTCCCAGCTGAGATGATAAACGTTAAAACAGACCCAGAAGGGCGGTTTATTGTTCTTACTTTACAGATTTCCATCGTAACCTTTACGCTGGTGAACATGTTGGCATACCTGACCAGACCTGACCATTCCCCCATTTCCATACCACATATCATTACTGCTCAAGGTACTGTTAGTGATAACCCAGGGGATATCTTGGATTCCTTTTTATGTTTTTACAAAAAGCTGTATACTTCTAGGGTTGACTATGATGATTCCCAGCTGTCTGACTACTTGGCTGACATATCTCTTACCTTGTCAGATGAGGGACGGGATATGTTGGAGGCACCTATTTCAGCCGAGGAGATTGCTACAGCAATCTCCCAAATGCCTGCACATAAGACTCCTGGACCCGACGGCTTCCCGACTGAATGGTATGCAAAGTTCAAAGACCTTCTGCCCCCATTCCTCCTGCGGACATATAACAAAGCCCTAGATGTTGGGATCCTCCCCCCAACGATGCGGGAGGCTCTGATAATACTCCTATTAAAACCCCGAAAAGACCCACTTACTTGTGAATCTTACCGTCCGATTTCTCTCATCAATGTGGACGTTAAGATTCTGGCCAAAATGTTAGCAAATCGGTTGAATACTGTGGTCGCATCCTTGGTCAATAGTGACCAGGGAGGCTTTATACCCGGCAGGTCTACTAGAATGAACATTCGCAGATTGTTTCACAATTTGCAATATCCACATGACTGTCCCCCTACTCGCGCCATTGTGTCCTTAGACACCTGTAAAGCATTTGATAGTGTGGAGTGGCCATACCTTTTTTGAGTGTTACAGAAATATGGCTTTGGCCCCCTGTGTTGTAGCATTGATAAAACTTCTTTATACCTCCCCGGTAGCTCGGGTTCGGGTCAATCCTCTATTACTGATCCCTTCCCGATCACTAGGGGCACTCGACAGGGGTGCCCATTGTCACCCCTCTTGTTTGCCCTGGCCATGGAGCCACTTGCAGTTCGCATTCGCTCCTCCCCCTCAATTAAAGGACTTCTGATTGCTAATATAGAGGAACGCATTTCACTTTATGCGGATGACACATTGGTGTATCTGGCTGATCTGGCTGATACAAATGAGTCTTTGCGGGCCTTGCTGGAGGAGATCACTACCTTTGGGGACTACTCTGGATTCCGGGTTAACTGGGACAAATCCAGCCTTTTCCCCTTAGACGTGAACAATCCTCTCCAGATTCACCCGGCCTCCAGGCTCCAGGTGGTGTCCTCCTTTAGACATCATGGAGTTTTAGTCCAGACCCCCTTATCTTTATATGTTACCAATAATCTAGATCTATTGTTGGTCCGCCTTCAGGAACAGACTAAACAGTGGATGGATTTACCTCTGGACCTCATGGGGAGGGCCAATATTCTTAAGATGATTTATTTACCAAGATTGCTCTATATCCTTACTAACTCCCCATGTAAAATACCTAAAGCTATCTTCAAATGCATAGATATACTATGTACTACTTTCCTGTGGAAGGGCGGATCCCCCAAAGTGGCACTCGAAACACT
>JBBDGP010004733.1:115000-186817 GCA_037952835.1 Lithobates septentrionalis
CTAATGATATCATTCTTATTACTAAAATCTTGTATATAGTCCCTTATCATCCCCTCCAAGAGTTTACATACTATTGATGTTAGGCTAACTGGTCTGTAATTCCCAGGGATGTATTTTGGGCCCTTTTTAAATATTGGTGCTACATTGGCTTTTCTCCAATCAGCTGGTACCATTCCAGTCAGTAGACTATCTGTAAAAATTAGGAACAACGGTCTGGCAATCACTTGACTGAGTTCCCTAAGTACCCTCGGATGCAAGCCATCTGGTCCCGTGATTTATTAATGTTAAGTTTCTCCAGTCTAATTTTAATTCTGTCCTCTGTTAACCATGGAGGTGCTTCCTGTGTTGTGTCATGAGGATAAACACTGCAGTTTTGGTTACTGAAGCCCCCCGATTCACTTGTGAAGACTGAGGAGAAGAATAAATTCAATACCTTCGCCATCTCCCCATCCTTTGTCCTTCCTCATTCTTTATGGGGCCAATATGGTCTGTCCTCCCTTTTTTACTGTTTACATACTTAAAGAATTTCTTGGGATTTTTTTTGCTCTCCTCCGCTATGTGTCTTTCATGTTCTATCTTAGCTGTCCTAATTGCACCCTTACATTTGTGGTTGCATTCTTTATAAAGTCTGAATGCTGAGGATGATCCCTCCACCTTGTATTCTTTGAAGGCCTTCTCCTTTGCTTTTATATGCATTTTTACATTGGAGTTAAGCCATCCAGGACTTTTGTTCGCTCTTTTAAATTTATTACCCAATGTGATACATTGGCTAATGCCCTTATTTAATATGCTCTTAAAGCAAACCCATCTCTCCTCCGTATTCTTTGTTCCTAATATTTTATCCCAATTTATGCCTTTTAGCAAGGTTTGTATTTTACGGAAGTTGGCTCTTTTGAAATTCAGTGTCTTTGTATTCCCTTTATGTTTCCTATTTGTGTGATTTATACTGAAATGAATTGACCTATGATCGCTGTTACCTAAATTGCCCCGTATTTCCACATCCGTGATCAGGTCTGTATTGTTGGTAATCAGTAGATCCAGTAATGTTTTATTTCTAGTTGGTGCGTCTACCATCTGACCCATAAAATGGTCCTGCAAGACATTAAGGAACTGGCGAGCCTTAAATGAATCCGTGGTTCCCTCCGCCCAGTCTATGTCTGGATAATTAAAATCTCCCATTATGATAACACTTCCCATCCTTGCTGCTAATCCAAATTGTGATAGGAGATCTGTCTCCACTTCCTCCCTAAGGGTTGGGGGGCCTATAGCATACTCCCAGTATTATTTTCCCCTTAGCTTCATCCCTTTGGAGCTCTACCCATAAGGATTCCACCTCCTCTCTAGCTCCCTCAGTGATGTCATCTCTCACATTCACTTGTACATTATTCTTGATATATAGGCATACCCCTCCCCCTTTTTTACCCTCTCTATCCTTGCGGTATAGGGTATACCCTTGAATGTTTGCCAGCCAATCATGAGAGCTGTTGAACCAGGTCTCTGAAATTCCCACAAAATCCAAATCCTCCTCGTACAACAGTATCTCTAGTTCACCCACCTTGTCCGCCATGGCTCCTGGCATTGGTGAACACGCCACATAGTTTAGACCGGTCGCATATTGTCCTCGTATTGGGTGTTTCGAGATTGCAACTAGGACTTGCTACTATACTCACCTTGTGTTTTTGTGCTTTGGTTAACCTACCACTAATGCCCCCAATACTACCCTCTGTAATATCTTCCGCGCTGGCTATCTCTGCCTCTGGACACTCCCCCCCATCGCGTAGTTTAAAAACCCCTCTAACTTTTTGGCCATCTTCATTCCCAGCAGATCTGCACTCTCCTCATTTAGGTGCAGTCCATCCCTTCTATAGTACCGGTTACTGACTGAGAAGTCGGGCCAGTCCTCCAGGAACCCAAACCCCTCCTTACTACACCAGCTCTTCAGCCACTTGTTTACTTCCCTAATCTCCCTCTGCCTTTCTGGTGTGGCTCGATGTACCGGTAGTATTCCTGAGAATACTGCCTTGGAGGTCCTTTTCCTCAATTTAGCTCCTAAGTCCCTAAAATCGTTCTTTAGGACACTCCATCTGCCTCTGACTTTGTCATTGATGCCAACGTGCACCATGACAGCGGGGTCTTCCCCAGCCCCTCCCAGTAATCTGTCCACAAGATCCGTGATGTGCCGAACCCGAGCGCCCGATAGACAACATACTGTTCGGCGCTTAAGGTCTTGGTTACAGATTGCCCTCTCTGTCCTTCTAAGAATTGAGTCCCCTACCACCAGAATCTGTCTTTCCTTTCCCTTTCCTGCCCCCCCCTACTCTCACTGGAGGAGTTCTTCCCCCGGCAGCTAGGAGAGTCCCTCAGCTCCAGCAGTGCTGGTCCCTGACTGGTTTCACCAATGTCACTCAATGGAGCGTACTTATTGGGATGCTCCAGTCCTGGATCGGCCTCCCTGGCACTTCCCCCTCTACCCCTCCTGACTGCCACCCATCTACTCTTTGCTAGTGCCTGCACCTCTTTGTCTCCACCGCCTCTGTGCTGGCCCCTGCCGGCACCTGCCGTGTACGTTCCTGGCTCTCCTTTAGTATGGAGGGACTTCTCAGTGCTGACAGTTGCTTCCCCAGATTCAGAACCTGGGCTTCCAGGGAAACAATGTGCTTACATTTTGCACAGCACTATTCGCCCTCGATCGGATGATCAAGGAATGCATACATGCAGCAAGATGTACAAAGAGTCGCCTCTCCACACCGCCGGGCATCGTACCTATTAAATTTAGTGAGGATTGGGGATTTTACCCTGTCCAAATTACCTAACAGCTAGCTTCCTGGCACTAATACTCAAGACAATACACAGGTACACAACAAGACAATACACAGGTACTCACAGACCTACGTGCAATCGCAGAACAGTCGCAGACCTAGGTGCACTCGCAATACTCAAGTATACAGTACACAATACACAAGTACTAACGATCCACACACACTACTCGGACAATGCTTAGGTACTCACACTACACAGGTACTATGACCCCTGTTATAACCTCCTGTTTTAAACTCTGGTTTTAACTCACCACTTAGACCAGTTCCACTAACTAACTCTGGTTTTAACTCACCACTTAGACCAGTTCCACTAACTAACTCTGGTTTTAACTCACCACTTAGACCAGTTCCACTAACTCTGGTTTTAACTCACCACTTAGACCAGTTCCACTTGGACTAAGTTCCAACAGCCTCACAATGAGCAGGCTCAGGATGAGTCCTACACAAAGTTATATAGGCCTCAAGCACCACAGTCAGTAATGATGTGGGGAGCCATGTCATCTGCTGGTGTTGGTCCACTGTGTTTTATCAAGTCCAAAGTCAGTGCAGCCCTATACCAGGAAGGAAATTCTAGAGCACTTCACTTCAAAGCCACTATCAAACAAACCTGGGCTTCCATAACATTTCAGCAGTGCCACAGACTGATCACCTCCATGCCACGCCGCATTGATGCAGTGATTCATGCAAAAGGAGTTGCAACCAAGTATTGAGAGCATACTATACTGTACATAGACATACTTTTCAGTAAGCCAAGCTTTCTGTATAAAAAATCCTTTTTTAAATTGGTTTTATGTAATATTCTAATTTTCTGAGATACCATATTTTGGGTTTTCACTAGCTGTAAGCCATAATCAAAATATAAAAGAAAGAAATGCTTGAAATATATTACTCTGTGTGTAATGAATCTATATAAAATATTTGAGTTTTACATATTGAATTGAATTACTGAAATAAATTAACTTTTTGGCAATATTCTAGGTTTATGAGATGCACCTGTATTTTAAACATTTTCCAATGCAAATATTTCAGCAGTAGCATGTCCCACGTGACATCTAGAAAGTTTTTCCAGAAAATAATGAATAAATCTGGACCGTATGGAAGTAGCGTATCAAACTATGACTTATCTAAAGCACCAATTCTTCCCCAAGCATTTCATGTCCGTGAGTAAAGAGAAAAACATAAAATAAAGCAGCGTTTGTCTGTCTGGAACCTGTAGTTTACCGAGCGGCTATACAGCAGAGACTCAGTTACTCTGTGGCCATTACGAACTACAATTCCCGTCAAATCCGTGGAACACAGGCAACCCACTGATGATTGGCCAAAAAGAAGGGGGCGCTAGTTCCTAACCAATGAGAAGACTGGGAGGTGGGCCCTAAGGCTGACAGTTACAGCACACAGTGGGTGGTACTAAGCGGTTGTGGATGACGGTATGCCTCGGTGTGTGGAAGAAGGAGAGTAGGATTTAGGCTCCGGGAAGACGTGAAGGTGCATAGCCGCCGTCTGTCTGTAGACTTTGCTAAGCTTGCGTTCCAGGCCGGACTAGTAGAGAAAAACGAGTGGAAGGTTTCTGGTGAAAGCAGGTGGAGGACTTGTTTGGAGCTATGGAACTGGCAGCATCCCTGACAGAGGTCGTCGGAGTTTAATCCTGTGAGATGTAATGGTCACCGGCGCTCCTCTGTGCGCGGACAGCGTTACGGTCCCCGAAGACATAGGAGACGGCGGCCGCAAATGTCCTGGCTCCGCACAACGACACATGTAAGTGCCCGTGTGAGTGTTCTCTCAGCTGTGTGTGCGCCCAGTGCCATGGTACCGTTACGCGGGAGTCCCGGCTGCAGCGGCAGCTTCCCATTGTTTTGCTGGGCTGCCCTGTTTTGTTTAGAGCTCGCAGTACAGGTGAAATCTGTTTGCTCCTTTTATTCCCTCAGCTGCCCTGAAGTGACTCCAGCCTCCTCATTTGTTTTCATTTCTCTCCCTCCGAGGCCTGCAGCCCCTTCTGTCAGCGGCTAACACCCGCCCTGTATGGCTCGGTGGACAAGGCGAATCTGTCGCTGCAAGCGGCGCTTATTCAAATGGCACAAGACTGCTGCTGTTCGGATGCGCTGACAAATCTGTGAGCTCGATGGCCATTGTTTGAAAGCCGATCGTTTTGAGTTTATGATCAGAAACGTTTTACATCTGAAAGCGACCTCTGCGCTACTGCTAGCAGTTGATGAAGACCGTTTATGGATTGTCGCAGGCAGTCTTTGCTATATGACTTCAGTTGTGTGTGGTTGTGTTTTTTTTATTTGGTGTTTTATTTTTTTTTTATTTATTTATTTATTTATTTTTTTGGACGATCGTTTGGATGTAGCTAGATTTTTTTTTTTTTTAAGTCTGAATACTGAACCAGAGTATCTTCCTTACGATCGGCTTGTTTTAATCTAGGTGCATTCACATTTGTTTGTAATTGTCGTCTAGGCTTTAAAAGGCTGCCCATTTTTTTTTCTCCATCTAGTTCTGGATGAGACAGATTGCAGTAGATAAATAGTGTACCCAGCGAATAGGTTTGAGATGGTTGCAGCTAAGAAGGGTGGATTACATATGGTACACGAGACTGCAGCATCACAGCATCTACAGAAATGCCCTGCAAACGTTCAACAAGACCAACGAGCAAAGAGGCCCAATCTGTGCATCGTGTTCCCTTTCTGTCTCACCGTTTGTCTCTGTGGTGCACTTTTTAGTGTGTGTGTTTTGGTGTTTTTAATTATTTTATTTTTTTCAGCCAGTCTTCACAAAGCTTGATAGAAATGCTTGCTATATTTATGCTGCTATATCTACCCAGTGATATCTTTTGTATTAAGAATGTGAGTGTACTATTGTACATTTTTAAAGCTTATCTATGCTCATAGCATAAAATCATAAACTCTCTTCTACATTGAGTTTCAATTAATTAAAACCTACTCCTATTAATCTGAACATTCTCAAAGTTTCAAAACTTTGCAAGGAACTTGCTTGTTTGAATTCTTTGACTTGTATTTGCTATGCCCTGTCATCAGGCACTGCTGTGTCACAGAATTCAGAGTCGAAGGCCCGGTTCACACTGCGGCGATGCCAGACATTGCATGTGATACGCAGCGCGCTGCTGTTCACATCACATGCGATGTCTGTACGATGCGATTTCAGCCATGCAAATAGTATGGCTGATATCCCACCGCATTGGGTCCA
This sequence comes from Lithobates septentrionalis, assembly GCA_037952835.1. NCBI lineage: Eukaryota > Metazoa > Chordata > Amphibia > Anura > Ranidae > Lithobates > Lithobates septentrionalis. Next base: position 121,024 of record JBBDGP010004733.1, read on the forward strand.
AACACGCACAGGACACTTTTTTTTTTTTTTTTTTTTTTTTGTTTGTTTGTTTGGACCAGAATCGGATCGCATGTGTGTTCACACCTGTGCGATCCAATTTATGTCTTTACTGTCAGTTTGCAGTGCGATATGCAAGCTGAATTGGGGGTGTCGTTAACATCGTATTGACACTCCCCAGCAGTTCGCATATGGCAGTGTGAACTGCTGTGTGAGTCAGTGCGATGCGGGAACACGCAGTGGATTCGCAGGGTTTACGCATCGCACCAGTGTGAACCGGGCCTAAGGGCCAGTTTACTATCCTTCAAACTTTTTCTTGGTGGGGACGCAGGCACACTGGGGCCACTGCGCGTAGGAACTGTCCTATTCTTGTTAGTGAGTAAACAATGGCCAATGATTGGTGTGGGGGGGGGTGGTATAGTGCACCATTGTCGTGGCAGGAATGGTGCCCTACTGTTGTTCAGGGGGGGGGGCAAAATGCCCAAAGGGCCACAGTTTGGAGACCACTGTTCTAAATTACATAAATACTTGGAGAAGGCGTATCAGGGGTGGAGTCAGTACAGGAATTACTACTTGCAAGGTACCATGGGATATGCAGTCTTTAGGAATTGAACAGAGAAGAAGCTACAAAAGCATGCAGGAAGCTGTTGAAAGATAAGGTCTGCAGACAGGCAGAACTCACAACATGAAAGGAGGTTTTTCAAATAAGCTTGTAGTGGAATGTCAAAAATAACTGTATTGCTATTACAATGCTGATGTTATAAAATGTGTATACTCTGCCCATATAACTCATTTTACTCATTACACTGTACTAGAGCTGAACGAATAAACGTTAAGAATCGATATTGCAATTCTTTCACAAAGCTTTTTCTCTTTTTTCTATGCAGAGTTCTCTGCTCAAGCGACAGTTGTCCAAAAAAACAGGCAGTCTGCCAAGTTTCACAACATTCCTCAGCCGCTGAGCCAACTATAAACATTGTAACGTTTTGTTCTTTGATTCAAAGGAATGAACTTCAGTCTGTAAATGAGGGAAGTTTAACCACTTAAAGACTAAACCTTTTTCTGACACTTGGTTTCAAGTTAACATTTTTTAAATTACTTATATATATATAATTGTTATTATTACAGAGACCCTAGAGAATAAAATGGTGGTTGTTGCAATATGTTATTTTTGCACTGTATTTGCACAGCGGTCTTTCAAATGCAATTATTTTGCCGACCAGCCGCCGTCATCGGCTCTCTTGCGCAAACCGCCGTAGATATACATCGGTTTGTACAAGGATGGCAGGCAGGAGCGGGTCCCGCGCAGTCTGCCGGTGTCTTGCCGAATAAGTTCCTTCGGCGGATAGGTTCCACCCCTGTACTGCGCAGGCGCAACGCCTGCGCAGTACGTACTACTGTCGGCCGCCGGAGATAGCCGAAGCTCAAACGCTTCGATCAGCTGTACACGGCGCCTGCGCTCTGGGTCCAGGTTCCTTCCCCTCTATCCAAGTGGACCTAGAGGGGGAATCTAAAAGTGCCGAGCGCAGCGAGGCCGTGCCCGAAGCGTGGCGAGCGAAGCGAGCCCGCGAGGGGCCCTCTTACAGGCGCCGTGTACAGCTGATTTTCAGCTGTTCCGCTTCGGCTATTTCCGCCGGCTTCTACTGCGCATGCGCAGTAGAGGGGGAACTAATCCGCCGAGCGGAACTTTCTCGGCAGAACACCGGCGATAACTGTGTACAGAGGCAGAACAGGGAACTGCCTACGTAAACAAGTCTATTCCCCGTTCTGCCTAATGACATGTCAGATCTTCTTCTTTTCCCAGTAAGGCCCCTTTCAACTTGGGGCGGTGGGGGCGTCGGCGGTAAAACAGCGCTATTTTTAGCGCTGCTTTACCGTAGTTTTCTGCGGCGGTATTTGGCCGCTAGTGGTGCGGTCTTAACCCTTTTTTGGCCGCCAGCGGGGGTTAAAACCGCTCGCATAGCGCTGCTATAGCAGCGGTATAGCCGCGTTGCCCCATTGATTTCAATGGGCAGGAGCGGTGAATAACATCGCTCCTTCACCGCTCCCATAGATGCGGTTTGCAGGAGTTTCTTTTTTTCTCCTGCCAGCACACCGCTTCAGTGTGAAAGCCCTCAGGCTTTCACACCGAAGAAACAGCAGAGGCAGTTTTAGGTCGGTTTGCAGGCGCTATTTTTAGCGCAATAACGCCTACAAACCGCCCCAGTGTGAAAGGGCTCTAATTGGGAACAGTGATCTGTCATGTCCCAGTGAGTCTGCCCCCCCCCCCCCGTCCCTACAGTTAAAACACACCCATGGAACACACTTAAACCCTTGATCGCCCCTAGTGTTATTTTTACATTGATCAGTGCATTTTTATAGCACTGATCAATGTAATTATGTCACAGGTCCCCAAATAGTGTCATTTGGGGTCAGATTCGTCCGCCACAATGTCGCAGTCCCACTAAAAATTGCAGATTGCCGTCATTACCATTACCCTAAATCTATCCCGTAGTTTGTGGATGCGATAACTTTTGCACAAACCAATCAATATATGCATATTGCTTTTTAGTTTGAATTTTTTTTTTCTCAAAATATGTATATATTGGCCTAAACTGATGAGTGTGTGTGTGTGTATGTATATACACGCCAGGCTACTAGGTGTAATCCTAGACTCTGACTTGTCATTTCAGCCCCAAGTCCAATTGTTGTCAAGTTTTGTAGAATTCACCTCCGTAACAACATCTCTAAAATTCGCCCCTTTTTAAACAAATGAAACCACCAAGCTCCTCATTCACTCCCTCGTTATCTCTCGCCTGGACTATTGCAACTCCCTTCTCATTGGCCTGCCTCCCCATAGGCTATCCCCTCTTTAGTCTATCATGAATGCTGCTGCCATACTTATACACGTGACCAACTGCTCAGTGTATGCCAACACTCTCCTCCAATCCCTACACTGGCTCCCAATCACCCAGCAAATTTAAATTCAAAATAATAACCACAACATACAAAGCCATTCACAACTCTGCCCCGAGCTACATCACCAATCTTGTCTCCAAATATCACCCAAATCGTCCCCTCCGCTCCTCTCAAGACCTCCTGCTCTCTCATCTCCTCCTCCCATGCTAGTCTCCAGGATTTCTCCAGAGCCTCTCCCATCCTCTGGAACTTGCTACCTCAACCTATCCGGCTATCCCCTACTCCTTGCTACCTTCAGGCGATCCCTGAAAACATCTCTTCAGGAAAGCCTATCACGTCTCCAACTAATTTCCTACCACCTCCAACAGCTCATTCCCCGCAGTTACAACCTTTTCTACCACCTGCCCCACCCTTATAGATTGTAAGCTCTTCTGAGCAGGGCCCTCTTAATCCTTTTGTATTTTTATTGTATTATAGCTGTATTGCCTCTTTTATATTGTAAAGCGCTGTGTAAACTGTTGGCGCTATATAAATCCTGTATAATAATAATAGTAATAATAATAACTTCGTGTAAAAAAAAAAAAAAAAAAAAAAAAAACAGAACAAAAAAGTTTTTTTTCTTTCCACATTTTCCAAGAACTTGTAGAAAAAAATGACATGTTCAAAAGACTCATCATGCCTCATAGATTACCGTATATACTCGAGTATAAGTCGAATTTTTCAGCACATTTTTTTGTGCTGAAAGTGCCCCCCTCGACTTATACTCGAGTCAAGCACTTTTCTGCAGCAAAAAAATTAATTTTCCGAACCGACTTTGGGGCCCCGTATCTCAGGGCCACTTAGTGCTAGGTACCCCAAATTTGATGTACTAACCCAGTGGAACTGGTACCACAACATATCCAAAGCTGAAGTTCCTAGCACTAAGTGGCCCCCAGATACGGGGCCCCAAAATCGGGTCGGAAAATGTCATTCTCTGCTGCAGAAAAGTGCTTGACATTTTCTGAACCGAATTTGGGGCCCCATATCTCAGGATCACTTGATGCTAGGAACCCCAAATTTGGTGTGCAAACCTAGTGGAGCTGGTACCATAACATATCCAAAGCTGAAGTTCCTAGCCCCAAGTGGCCCTGAGATACAGGGCCCCAAATCCGGTTCGGAAAATGTCATTCTCTGCTGCAGAAAAGTGCTTGACATTTTCTAAACTGATTTTTGGGGCGCTGTATCTCAGGATCACTTGATGCTAGAAACCCCAGCTTTGGAAATGTTATGGTGCTAGTTCCACTGGGTTTGCACACCAAATTTGGGGTTCCTAGTACTAAGTGGCCCCGAGATATGGGGCCCCAAATTCGGTCAACTGTGTCCATCTGCAGCAATGTCATTTCGGGACCCTTTGGGTTCAGAGACCCCAAATTTTGGCTGCAGCTAGGGGGCATCTAGGAACCCTTAACTACCGAGTTTGAAGTTCAGGGGCCTATGGCTGCAAATGGGCACAGTGAGGCATGCAAATGGGAACAGTGATGCTGCAAATTGGCATTGTTGACCCTCTTTTCCACTTACAGTAGCTGTGCATTTCTCACCCTCGTCTTATACTCGGGTCAATAAGTTTTTCCCATTTTTTTTTGTGGTTAATTAGGGCCTCGACTTATACTCGGAACGACTTATACTCGAGTATATACGGTATATGTTGGGTAGGGCTGGGGAAAAAAATTGAGTTGAGAGGTCAAATCGATTCAAAATTTAAGCAAATCGATTATTTATTTTTTTACCGGGATTGGCGCTGACACCGTGCCGGTCCTGAGGAGCTGCGGGCAGGAGTTTTTTAGGTAAAGCTGTGGCTTCGGTCTAGTCCGCGAGGCCAAATGCCTCTGACTTGACCGAAGCGCGACCTTGCCTAAAAACTCCTGCCTGCAGCTCCTCTGGACCGGTGCGGTGTCCAAAAATAAAAACTATTCGAATCGTGAATGGAGTGTGGTTTTTTTATTTATTTTTTATTTTTTGAGAAAATCGCCCAGCTCTAACGTTCAGGCGTTTTCTTTCCAAAATGGGGTCATTTTTGGGGCGTTTCCATTGTCCTGGTGCTCCGGGGCTTTCAAAACTGCAAGAGGTAGTCAAATTATGTGTCATTTTATGCTCCTAGAACTCCTGATGGTACTCCCTGCATGTTGGGCCTCTGTATGTGGCCGCGCTGTGTAAAATTCTCACACATGTGGTATCGCCAAACTCAGGAGGAGTATTAGAATGTGCCTTGGGGTGTAATTTGTGGTATGCATATGCTGTGTGTGAGAAATAACCTGCTAATATGACAATTTTGTGAAAAAAAAAATAAAATCTTGATTTTTGCAAAGAAGCATGGGAAAAAATTACAACTTCAAAAAACTCGCCATGCCTCTTACCTTTTGGAATGTCTACTTTCCAAAAAGGGGTCATTTGGGGGGTATTTGTACTGTCCTGGCTTCTTAGTGCCGGTTCACATAGGGGCGACTTGTCAGGCGACCTAGCCGCCTGACAAGTCGCCTCCCGTTCTGTACAATGGAACCGTTCTAATAGGAGCGACGCAAGTCGCTCTGACTTAGAAAAAGGTTCCTGTACTACTTTGGGGGCGACTTGCATAGACTTCTATACAGAAGTCGTTGTGGAAGTCGTGTGCAGGTCTCCTCGGTGAGGCGACCTGCAAGTCGTGCCGCCCCTGTGTGAACCGGGGCTTAGGGTCTCAAGAAATGAGAAAGGCCGTCAGTACATTAGGTGTGATCAATTTTCAGAGATTGGCACCATAGCTTGTGGACTCTGTAACTTTCACAAAGACCAAATAATATACACCGATTTGGGTTGTTTTTAGACTTAGACTTCGTGGTACCCTGAGGCAGATGGAGTATGTAATATTAAAAGACAGGCCTGTGAAGGTTTGGAGCAATAGGGGGCCCATAACTGGTTACATATTGGGTACACTTTCTGACATAGGATGAAAGCCTTAAAAAAACCCCCCTCATTGTTGGATATTAAGGCAATTTCTAAATGAAAGCCCCGGGAGTGCGGTCCTGGATATAGTAATAGGGTATGGCCTCACTTAAGCAATGAAAGAAATTCTGTCAAGCTGATGGGAGTACTTGCAATGGAGGAGTAAGTCCAATGATCACTCGAGGTTTGTGCTCATTACTGTATGATCTTGGCTCCTGGCAGACAAAAAGTTACGTGGAAACAGCTGGAAGAGGTAATCCCCAATGCCTTGCGACACAAAATCAAAACTTGTATATGTGATGGACTCAAGGTTTTGGCTGCAGTTAAAACAAAAGACCAAGAGGACAGACCTCACCATAGATGCTCAATAAAGTGAAAACAACCAGGTATTCGTGAATCTGTTGTGTCCCACTTATTAAGTGTACGAAGGAATCGGCTTAAGTGAGTTGCAAAAATAAAAAAGAGAGGAAAGGGCACTCAGAAGGTGCCAATTTAGTCTCACGTCTGGGAGGTAGATGAGGTCTAATTCACTATGCCATGGTCTCCAGTGAGCCGGAGATGCAGTTGGACTGTTCCCATGCTAAATCCTGCAGGACACTGATGGCGGAGAGTTGAATGGGAGAGAGAGCCTGTGACAAGATATCTGGTCTTGGGATATAAAAGCATTCCTGGAAGAGTGTAGAATCAAGCAATGGAAGGCAAAGGGCGCTGTACCAGTTGGGCAGCTCTATCAGCGAAATATCCAGACTGTCACAAACTGTGGCTGGTCTTCTGGGACTCTGAGCCATGCAGTGCGGCCCATCTTTGAGGCCGATAGGCAGAAGGATAACTTTCATTTGTACGAAAATTCTCAGGAGCGCAATAGATCGAGTAAAGGACGCAAGTCCCAAGGATGCTGTAATGTGATGTTTTGACAAATCTTGATAAATTTGGATGTCTGTTCCACTGTAAGATGTGGCGTCGTGCTCTTGCCTTTCGTATTCTCTCTTCTTTGAGTGAATAATGACTATGAATAATTGACCAAGCAGCTTACAATGTCCCTAGGAGGGTCTGTGTCCCTGCCTCTGGGTCAGAGGACTTGATGAACTCTTTCCATCTCTATGTAAGTTTCAGGCGGATGTTCCAAGATCTCATTAAAAATGTGAATGACCGATTTTAGTGAGCTGTTCTTGCTACACAGATTCTGGCACACCCCTGAGACTAAACGCGTACACATGATTGGAATTTGTCGGAAAAGCCTTAGATTGTTTTTTCCGACTGAATTCTGCTCAAGCTTTTCTTGCATACACACTGTCACACTAAATTTCGACCGTCAAGAACGCGGTGACCTACGACGGAACTATAAAAGGGAAGTTCAATACCTAATGTGCCACCCTTTGGGCTCCTTCTGCTAATCTCGTGTTTATCTCGTGTTAGTAGAAGTTTGGTGAGAGACGATTCACGCTTTTCAGCCTCGCGCTTTTCAGTGCGTGCGTGTAGTCAGTTCGTATCTGATTTTCAGCTCGCTCTTCACAGGCCTTTCTGTTCTTCAGTGCGTTCTGTTAGTTCGTTCTGACCAGCCGACCATTTTGAAGCCATGTTGCGGTTACGTACTCGCACTCGTCGTTATACTACGAAGCAGGACACCTGCAGTCACTCCCGAACAGAGGCTAGTCGTCATGTTGCGGTACTTGGTGACAGGCAGAAGTCTACAGGACTTCAAGTTCTCTACAGGCATCTCCCCCCAGGCTCTGGGGATCATTATTTCAGAGACCTATTCTGCCATCATTCAGGTCCTGCAGGAGGACTATATTAGGGTAAGTTTTCTCCTTTAACATCACATTCTATGTATTTTATGTATGCTAATGTATTTCTATTTCTTTCATAATTCCATAATTACCACGATTGTAATATGCTGTGAATGTCCCCTTTGTGCCCATGCATGCTGTAAGCTTTTAATGCTCCTTTTTTGGCCTACATGCATATTTGCCTTCACTAATCTCTCCAGCATGCTATCCTGGGCCCATACACACCTAGCCTAGTCCCTTACAGTATCTCACAAGTGAGTACCCCCCCTCACATTTGTGTAAATCTTTTATTATATCTTTTCATGTGATAACACTGAAGAAATGACACTTTGCTACAATGTAAAGTAGTTAGTGTACAGCTTGTATAACAGTGTAAATTTGCTGTCCCCTCAAAGTAACTCAACACAGCCATTAATGTCTAAACCGCTGGCTACAAAAGTGAGTACACCCCTAAGTGAAAATGTCCAAATTGGGCCCAAAGTGTCAATATTTTTGAATGGCCACCATTTTTCAGCACTGCCTTAACCCACTTGGACATGGAGTTTACCAGAGCTTCACAGGTTGTCATTGGAGTCCTCTTCCACTCCTCCATGACGACATCATGGAGCTAGTGGATGTTGGAGACCTTGCGCTCCTCCACCTTCCATTTGAGGATGCCCCACAGATGCTCAATAGGGTTTAGGTCTGGAGACATGCTTGGCCAGTCCGTCATGTTTACCCTCAGCTCCTTTAGCAAGGCAGTGGTCATCTTGGAGGTGTGTTTGGGGTCATTATCATGTTGGAATTCTACCCTGCGGCCCAATCTCTGAAGGGAGGGGATCATGGTCTGCTTTAGTATATTACAGTACATGTTGGAATTCATGTTTCCCTCGATGAACTGTAGCTCCCCAGTTCCGGCAGCACTCATGTAGCCCCAAACCATGACACTACCACCACCATACTTGACTGTAGGCAAGACACACTCATCTTTGTACTCCTCACCTGGTTGCCGCCACACACACTTGACACCATCTGAATCAAATAAGTTTATCTTGGTTTCACCAGACTACAGGACATGATTCCAGTAATCCATGTCCTTAGTCTGCTTGTCTTTAGAAAACTATTTGCGGGCTTTCTTGTGCATCATCTTTAGAAGAGGCTTCCTTCTGGGATGACAGCCATGCAGACCAATTTGATGCAGTGTGCGGCATATGGTCAGAGCATTGACAGGTTGGCCCCCCACCTCTCCAACCTCTGCAGCAATGCTGGCAGCACTCATACGTCTATTTACCAAAGACAACATCTGGATATGACGCTGAGCACATGCACTCAACTTCTTTGGTCGACTATGGCAAGTCCTGTTCTGAGTGGAACCTGTCCTGTTAAAGCGCTGTATGGTCTTGGCCACCGTGCTGCAGCTCAGTTTCAGGGTCTTGGCTATCTTCTTATAGCCTTGGCTATCTTTATATAGAGCAACAATTCTTTTTTTTTTTTTTCATATCCTCAGAGTTCTTTGCCATGAGATGCCATGTTGAACTTCCAGTGACCAGTATGAGTAAGTGATAGCGATAACACCAAATTTAACACACCTGCTCCCCATTCACACCTGAGAACTTGTAACACTAACGAGTCACATAACATCGGGGAGGGAAAATGGCTAATTGGGCCCAATTTGGACATTTTCACTTAGGGGTGTACTCACTTTTGTTGCCAGTGGTTTAGACATTGAGTGTGTTGAGTTATTTTGAGGGGACAGCAAACTTGCACTGTTATACAAACGGTACACTCACTACTTTACATTGTAGCAAAGTGTCATTTCTTCAGTGTTGTCTCATAAAAAGGTATAATAAAATATTTACAAAAATGTGAGGGGTGTAATCACTTTCGTAAGATACTGTAACAATGTATTTGGTCAGCTCCATTGTAGTGTTTTACCCTAAACAACCCTTAAAATGTGTCCAAATGTTATTGTTCTTAAATTCAGGCAGAGTGCCAGAGGCCTTTTTTGGGGGACCCAAACTCATTTATAACCCCCCCCCCCCCCAAAAAAAAACCCAAAAAATTTTCCAATGGGCCGTCAAAGGGGGTGAGGAATCTGATAAGTGGACCTTTTTATATTTTTATCTTTTAAATACTCCTTAACCACTTCAGCCCCGGAAGATTTTACCCCCTTCCTGACCAGAGCACTTTTTACAATTCGGCACTGCGTCGCTTTAACTGCTAATTGCGCGGTCATGCAATGCTGTACCCAAATGAAATTTGCGTCCTTTTCTTCCCACAAATAGAGCTTTCTTTTGATGGTATTTGATCACCTCTGCCGTTTTTTATTTTTTGCGCTATAAACGGAAAAAGACCGAAAATTTTGAAAAAAAATATTTTCTACTTTTTGTTATAAAAAAAATCCAATAAACTAAATTTTAGTCATACATTTAGGCCAAAATGTATTCGGCCACATGTCTTTGGTAAAAAAAAGTCAATAAGCGTATATTTATTGGTTTGCGCAAAAGTTATAGCGTCTACAAACTAGGGTACATTTTCTGTAATTTACACAGCTTTTAGTTTATGACTGCCTATGTCATTTCTTGAGGTGCTAAAATGGCAGGGCAGTACAAAACCCCCCCCCCCAAATGACCCCATTTTGGAAAGTAGACACCTCAAGGAAATTGCTGAGAGGCATGTTGAACCCATTGAATATTTTATTTTTTTTTTGTCCCAAGTGATTGAATAATGACAAAAAAAAAAAAAAATTTACAAAAAGTTGTCACTAAATGATATATTGCTCACACAGGCCATGGGCATATGTGGAATTGCACCCCAAAATACATTCAGCTGCTTCTCCTGAGTATGGGGATACCACATGTGTGGGACTTTTTGGGAGCCTAGCCGCGTACGGGGCCCCGAAAACCAAGCACCGCCTTCAGGATTTCTAAGGGCATAAATTTTTGATTTCACGCCTCACTACCTATCACAGTTTTGAAGGCCATAAAATGCCAAGATGACATAAACCCCCCCCCCAAATGACCCCATTTTGGAAAGTAGACACCCCAAGCTATTTGCTGAGAGGCATGGTGAGTATTTTGCAGCTCTCATTTGTTTTTGAAAATGAAGAAAGACCAGAAAAAAAAATTTTTTTTTTCTTTTTTCAATTTTCAAAACTTTGTGACAAAAAGTGAGGTCTGCAAAATACTCACTATACCTCTCAGCAAATAGCTTTGGGTGTCTACTTTCCAAAATGGGGTCATTTTGGGGGGGTTTTGTGCCACCTGGGCATTCCATGGCCTCCGAAACTGTGATAGGCAGTGAAGAGTGAAATCAAAAATTTACGCCCTTAGAAAGCCTGAAGGCGGTGCTTGGTTTTCGGGGTCCCGTGCGCAGCTAGGCTCCCAAAAAGTCCCACACATGTGGTATCCCCGTACTCAGGAGAAGCAGCAGAATGTATTTTGGGGTGTAATTTCACATATCCCCATGGCATGTTTGAGCAATATATCATTTAGTGACAACTTTGTGCAAAAAAAAAAAAAAAAAAAAAAAAAATTTGTCTCTTTCCCGCAACTTGTATAAAATATAAAATATTCCATGGACTCGACATGCCTCTCAGGAAATAGCTTGGGGTGTCTACTTTCCAAAATGGGGTCATTTGGGGGGGGTTTGAACTGTCCTGGCATTTTATGCACAACATTTAGAAGCTTATGTCACACATCATCCACTCTTCTAACCACTTGAAGGCAAAACCCTTTCTGACACTTTTTGATTACGTGAAAAAATTATTTTTTTTTGCAAGAAAATTACTTTGAACCCCCAAACATTATATATTTTTTTAAAGCAAATGCCCTACAGATTAAAATGGTGGGTGTTTCATTTTTTTTTTTTTCACACGGTATTTGCGCAGCGATTTTTCAAACGCATTTTTTGTGGAAAAAACACACTTTTAAATTTTAATGCACTAAAACACACTATATTGCCCAAATGTTTGATGGAATAAAAAAGATGATCTTAAGCCGAGTACATGGATACCAAACATGACATGCTTTAAAATTGCGCACAAACGTGCAGTGGCAACAAAATTAATACATTTTTAAAAGCCTTTAAAAGCCTTTACAGGTTACCACTTTAGATTTACAGAGGAGGTCTACTGCTAAAAATACTGCCCTCGATCTGACCTTCGCGGTGATACCTCACATGCATGGTGCAATTGCTGTTTACATTTGACGCCAGACCGACGCTTGCGTTCGCCTTAGCGCGAGAGCAGGGGGGACAGGGGTGCTTTATTATTTTTTTTTGCTTTTTTATCTTATTTTTAAACTGTTCCTTTCATTTTTTTTTTTTTTTTTTTTTTAAATCATTTTTATTGTTATCTCAGGGAATGTAAATATCCCCTATGATAGCAATAGGTAGTGACAGGTACTCTTTTTTGAAAAAATTGGGGTCTATTAGACCCTAGATCTCTCCTCTGCCCTCAAAGCATCTGACCACACCAAGATCGGTGTGATAAAATGCTTCCCCAATTTCCCAATGGCGCTGTTTACATCCGGCGAAATCTAAGTCATAAAATGCTCGTAGCTTCCGGTTTCTTAGGCCATAGAGATGTTTGGAGCCACTCTGGTCTCTGATCAGCTCTATGGTCAGCTGGCTGAATCACCGGCTGCATTCTCAGGTTCCCTGTTGAGACAGGAGAGCCAGAGAAAAACACGGAAGACGGTGGGGGGGGGGGCATTCCCTCCCACTGCTTGTAAAAGCAGTCTAGAGGCTAATTAGCCGCTAGGATTGCTTTTACATGAAAGCCGACCGCTGGCTGAAAAGAATGATACCAAGAAGATACCTAAACCTGCAGGCATCATTCTGGTATAACCACTCAAAGTCGTGAATGGTGTACCTGAAGACCAAAAAATGGTTAACAATAAAGCACAGTAAACGGTAAAGTATAAAAAATTGCATACCTGAAAAGCAAACATGATAAAACATAATAACAATAAAATATTGCAGAATAGAATACAGTAAAAAAGAGCAGAACAATAGAGAGAGAATAAAACAACAACTATTTTTTTTATTTTTGTTTGTTTTTTTTTGCAAACTTGTAACTTTTATAACTGTAACCGGTTCCAGGTTCGGGTCTCTCAAAATGCGATGGCATCTTGGGAGACCCTGTGAAAGTGTGCCTAGTCTGTGGAATGCTGTACCCTACGCTAATACTCAACTAGTGAATGGTAGCGTTCAAAACATTCACCAATGCAAAGACCAGGATTGTCAGGACAGGAGGGACAATAATAGCGTGTGTCACGCCTATATCCGCGCTTGCTGCAGACACAACATCTTTTTGGGGGGGTTTGTTGGGTAGGGGTACTCGGGAGGACATAAAAATGCCTCTCATGCAGCCGACTGCATTTGGTTGGGGATGTGAATGGGGGAAGTACGGGCGCTGCAGAAGCGGTGGGTTCCCAATTAGGATTGGCGAATGCAGTAGGAAGGGCATTATGGGCACGACGGGCCTGTGTTTGTCTTTTTGGTGGCAGCGGGACACTACTTGTGCTTGCCACCTCACCAGCTTGAACTGCACTTATGGGACTCACCACGTCACCAAGTGTTACTGCAGTGCTGGTTTGACTACGACCAGGGTGTACTAGGCCGCTGGCGCTTGCCAGTTCACCAAAACGCTACCAAAAAAACTGTTAGCGATCGCAGGGATCAGGCCTGACTCTGCGAACGCTGCAGTTATGCGTTTAGTGTTCTGTAAGTGACAGTGATCGATCGATACTGCACTTGGGTGGGCTGGGCTGGGCCGGGCGGAGGGGCAAAACGCAGGTGCTAGTAGGTATCTGGGCTGATCCCGCTAACACTGCGTTTTTGGGAACCCTAAACTGCTGGGGACGCCAGTATAGATCTGATCGGATCAGATATTGATCCGTTCAGATACTATACCACTAAGGGAGGTGTACGCTGCGTGCGTGGGTGTTAGCGGTACTGGCGCTAACCTGACGCTGCCTGGGGCTGGTGCTTACCAGTTCACCAAAACGCTACCAAAAAAACTGTTAGCGATCGCAGGGATCAGGCCTGACTCTGCGAACGCTGCAGTTATGCGTTTAGTGTTTTGTAAGTGACAGTGATCGATCGATACTGCACTTGGGTGGGCTGGGCTAGGCTGGGCGGAGGGGCAAAACGCAGGTGCTAGCAGGTATCTGGGCTGATCCCGCTAACGCTGCGTTTTTGGGAACCCTAAACTGCTGGGGACGCTAGTATAGATCTGATCGGATCAGATATTGATCCGTACAGATACTATACCACTAAGGGAGGTGTATGCTGCGTGCGTGGGTGTTAGCGGTACTGGCGCTTATCTGACGCTGCCTGGGGCGACGCATATCACCGCCGGGCGATCAGGGGGCTAAACCTTTATTCGGTAATAAACGGCGGGTGCCCTGACACTATAAAAAATAAACGAACTAACCAGCATCACCCGTAACAGTTATACGGTGATCAGTGGTGAAAGGGTTAACTAGGGGGCAATCAAGGGGTTACATTTATTAGATAGTATATGGGGGTCCCTGTCGCTATAAAACGCTGATGGCGAACCTAAATATTTACCTCACTAACTAGCGTCAGCAGCGACACTAATACAGCGATCAGAAAAATGATCGCTTAGTGACACTGGTGACGGGGGGTGATCAAGGGGTTAAAACTTTATTAGGGGGGTACCCTAGACCTACAGGGGGCTAACCCTAATTGTCCTAACACTGTAACTGTCACAAACTGACACTATGCAGTAATCAGAAAAAAAAAAAAAAAAACCTGCTTGGTGTCAGTTTGTGACGGGGGGGGGGGGGGGGGGGGTGTGTGATTGGGGGGGGGATCAGGGGGCGATCGGGGGGGGGGGGGATCGGGGTGTTTAGTGTGCCTGGCATGTTCTACTGTGTTGTGTGTGTGTGTGTGTGTGTGTGTGTGTGTGTTGTGCACTTACTCACATGTCGTCTCTCCTCGGGCTGGAACGGAAACTCCCGAGCCGAGGAGAGATGACATCACATCCTCTGCCTCTGTGTACTATACAGAGGCAGAGGATGTTTCTCATTGGCTGGGAGCTATCGCGAGGCGGGGGCCACGATCGGATGGCCTCCCCCTCGTCTCTGACTTCTCCCAGCCAAATGCCGACCGCAGCTGGCACCGGGGGGGGGGGGGGGGGGGGGGTCCTGTCGGACCCCCCGCCCGCGGGAAGGCATCACGTACCAGGTACGTGATTTTGCCTGCCCGTGCCATTCTGCTCACGTATATAGGTGTGAGGCGGTCGGCAAGTGGTTAAGACCAGCCTCGTTTTGGATTTTAGGTGTTTACATGTTTAAAACAGGTTTTTCTGCTAGAAAATTACTTAGAACCCCCAAACATTATATATGGTTTTTCTTCTAACACCCTAGAGAATACAATGGCGGTCATTGCAATACTTTTTGAGATGAGACGAGATCCCAAAACGAGCTCCTATAGGAACGGTAAGGATACATCCTGCCACAGTGGGTCCCAGGCTCAGCTTCTATTGCTCTCAGCCTCCTCCAAATTCATTACTTATATATGCGAGAGATAATTCATACAGTTCATAAACATCTAGAGTATCCATTGATATTGGTAATCTTACCAGGCTGCCGCACATAGAAGGCTAATTGTATTTAATAAAAGAGGCCAGTAAATGGCATCAGTGATATAGGAGATTTCAACTACGTCTCTCTCATCAGAAGTTCCTGTCGTTTTTGGCCACAGAGGGATATAGAATTTCTGTATCCTTAATAAAAGGAAAAGAGGTTGTGAAATAGAGGGTTCATAATTTAAGAGGGCAACCACACTGATCATTCTGTTGAAAATTAGGGAGTACCTTTTTAATGGAATCAAGAATCTTTGTTAGATGCACAACCACCTAATAAACAATTTACAAAGCGGTAATTGATCAAAATCCACTAGGGGGCCCTAATCCATCATTTGGGAGTCATACATATGAAGTTCCAGACAGTGAAGTTTAACCACTTCCCGCCCGCCCTATAGCGGATTGACGTTTGGGAAGTGGTTCTGTTATCCTGACTGGACGTCATATGATGTCCAGCAGGATAACATGCCGCTGCGCGCCCACGGGGGCGCGCATCTCGGCGATCGGTGGATCGGTGTGTCAGTCTGACACACCGCTACACCGATCTTGGTAAAGAGCCTCCGGCGGAGGCTCTTTACCACGTGATCAGCCGTGTCCAATCACGGCTGATCACGCTGTCAATAGGAAGAGCCGTTGATCGGCTCTTCCTCACTCGCGTCTGACAGACGCGAGTAGAGGAGAGCCGATCGGCTGCTCTCCTAGCAGGGGGGGTCTGCGCTGATTGTTTATCAGCGCAGCCCCCCCTCAGATCACCACACTGGACCACCAGGGATCGCCACTAGGACCACCAGGGAAGGGGCAACATGTGGGTGGCCAGGTATGTACCCCATGGCCATCCACATGGGCCCAGTGTGCCCAATCTGTGCCAATCAGTGCCCACAAATGGGCACTGATTAGCACCAGTATATTGCAGTGATGCCCAGCAATGCCACCCTTAGGGGCATCACTGCAAACAACCAGTGTAATCAGTGCCACCCATCAGTGTCCATCGGTGCCCACCTATCAGTGCCCATCGTGCACACCATCAGTGCCACCCATAAATAACCATCAGTGCCGCCTATGAGTGCCCATCAGTGCTGCATATCAGTGCCACCTCATCGGTGCCCGTCAGTGCAGCCATATCGGTGCCCGTCAGTGCAGCCATATCGGTGCCCGTCAGTGCAGCCATATCGGTGCCCGTCAGTGCAGCCATATCGGTGCCCGTCAGTGCAGCCATATCGGTGCCCGTCAGTGCAGCCATATCGGTGCCCGTCAGTGCAGCCATATCGGTGCCCGTCAGTGCAGCCATATCGGTGCCCGTCAGTGCAGCCATATCGGTGCCCGTCAGTGCAGCCATATCGGTGCCCGTCAGTGCAGCCATATCGGTGCCCGTCAGTGCAGCCATATCGGTGCCCGTCAGTGCAGCCATATCGGTGCCCGTCAGTGCAGCCATATCGGTGCCCGTCAGTGCAGCCATATCGGTGCCCGTCAGTGCAGCCATATCGGTGCCCGTCAGTGCAGCCATATCGGTGCCCGTCAGTGCAGCCATATCGGTGCCCGTCAGTGCAGCCATATCGGTGCCCGTCAGTGCAGCCATATCGGTGCCCGTCAGTGCAGCCATATCGGTGCCCGTCAGTGCAGCCATATCGGTGCCCGTCAGTGCAGCCATATCGGTGCCCGTCAGTGCAGCCATATCGGTGCCCGTCATTGAAGAAGAAAACGTACTTCTTTACAAAAAGTTTTAACAGAAACCAAGAAAAACTTGTTTTTTTTCAAAATTTTCGGTCTTTTTTGTTGCGCAAAAAGTAAAAACCGCAGAGGTGATCAAATACCACCAAAAGAAAGCTCTATTTGTGGGAACAAAATGATAAAAAAATTGTTTGGGTACGGTATAGCATGACCGCGCAATTGTCATTCAAATTGCGACAGCGCTGAAAATTGGCCTGGGCGGGAAGGTGTCTAAGTGCCTGGTATTGAAGTGGTTAAAGGTGTTCCTAAGAAACAAAAGGACAGCAAAAAGAACACAAATCAGCAATGCAACCCCAAACACAGCCTGTATATAGGTCAGACATGGCTGTACAGGGGCACTTACCAGTTGGATGAGATCGGGCAGACAAGGGTTTGGGGAGAGACACAAACTCTCCCCTTGGTGAGGAGCCTGCAGCAGAAGGTAGTGGTTTGAAAACCGCATTCTTATATTCCCTCCATCACGGCGGCGTCTGACGTCACCGCCGTGATGCGGACAGGTAGTGAGGAGGCCAGGGGAGTGAACGAACGGGGGGAGTGGCAACATCGGAAGGCATGACGCTGAAAGCGCCAGCAGCTACCAGTGCGCATGCGCCAATCGGGATGTACGCGCGGTGTGTCTGGGAGACAACTGAAGCCTCAGGGGCCATCTTGGAAAAGGGATAATAATTATAACCAGTGCAGTAGATCAGTCAAATAAGTCTATGAACTAGAGCTGACAATGTTACAGGACATAGAAACGTACAATAGATAAATCAATAAGTACCACTGTGCATGTTAAATCCAAGAGGGCACGTTTTATAAAATGTATAAAGTGTGTGAATGATAATACTACCACCGTTCTGAACAACCCCGGGACTAACACTTCAGAAGGCACACAGGTGGAGAGCGATTGATTACTCGCCCGCCTCGTGAGTGCCCCTGGCGTCCGTGTGGACCAAGAGTAGGCAGACAGAGACACTTGTGAGTGAGAGAAGTTGAACTTAATAATATATACATTATTTTTTGAAAAAATATTTATTTTAAATTTTGAAGAGTTAGCCTGTAAAGGGCATAGTATCAGATAAATGGGAAAAAGGAAAAACATACAAATAAATGCAATATAGATGGAATGCAATACAAAATAAAACTGAAATGAATAAAGATGAAGGTAAATCCAGGAAGTCAACTAGAATGAAATTAAATGATTTATAGAAAGGGTTTAAAGCTAAATGCATCATTGAGACCTGGATATTTTAGAGCTGATAGCTCATGTATCCAGCGTGCCTCCTTTTGAAGAAGCACCTTATCATAGTCCCCGCCCCCCCCCCCCCCCCTCTCTGTCGCCAGGGGGGATGTGTTCAAGAGCAAAAAAGTGCATGTAACTACTATCAAAATTATGGTATAAACCAATGTGTTGACTTATGGGGGTTTCCATACGCTTCTTGTGTATCAATGAAACATGGTCTCTTATTCGGCAGAAGAAAAGTCGATTTGTTTTTCCGATATAAAACCTTTTGACATTTGCATTGCATAATATTATTTATTATTATTATTATTATTATTATTATTCAGGATTTATATAGCGCTAACAGTTTACGCAGAGCTTTACAATATAAAAGGGAGACAATACAGTTATAATACAATAAAATACAAGAGGATTAAGAGGGCCCTCCTCAGAAGAGCTTACAATCGAATAGGGTGGGGCAGGTGGTACAAAAGGTTGCAACTGTGGGGAATGAGCTGGTGGAAGTGGTAGGAGATTAGTTGGAGACGTGATAGGCTTTCCTGAAGAGATGAGTTTTCAGGGATCGCCTGAAGGTAGCAAGAGTAGGGGATAGCCAGATAGATGGAGGTAGCGAGTTCCAGAGGATGGGAGAGGCTCTGGAGAAATCCTGGAGACGAGCATTGGAGGAGGAGATGAGAGAGCTTGAAAGCAGGAGGTCTTGAGAGGAGCGGAGAGGTCAATTTGGGTGATATTTGGATACAAGATTAGTGATGTATCTCGGGGCAGAGTTGTGAATGGCTTTGTATGTTGTGGTTAGTATTTTGAATTTAATTCGCTGGGTGATTGGGAGCCAGTGTAGGGATTGGAGTAGAGGGTTGGCAGACACTGAGCGGTTGGTAAGGTGGATAAGTCTGGCAGCAGCATTCATGATAGACTGAAGAGGGGATAGCCTATGGAGAGGTAAGCCAATGAGAAGGGAGTTGCAATAGTCAAGGCGAGAGATAACAAGGGAGTGAATGAGGAGCTTGGTGGTTTCATTTGTTAAAAAGGGGCGAATTTTAGAGATGTTACGGAGGTGAATTCTACAAACTTTTGACAACGATTGGATTTGAGGCTGAAATGACAAGTCAGAGTCTAGGATTACACCTAGTACCCTGGCGTGAGGGGAGGGACTGATGGTTGCATTGTTGATTTTGATGGAAAAGTCATGGAGGGGTGCACGGGCGGGGGGGAATATTAATCGCTCAGTTTTAGAGAGATTTAGTTTAAGGAAGTGGTGCGACATCCATGCTGATATGTCAGTTAGTAAGTTAGTAATGCGAGAGGAGACTGAAGGAGTGAGGTGAGGAGTAGACAGATAGGTTTGGGTGTCATAAGCGTATAAGTGGTATTGGAAGCCGTGGGCAGTTATTAAGTGACCGGGAGAGGAGGTGTAGATAGAGAAGTGGTCCAAGCCTTGGGGACCCCCACAGAAAGGGGCAGTGGAGAGGCGGAAACAGAGTTGTAGACCATGCCTACTGATTGGCATGTTAACGAGAAATTAGGTCTAAAAATGCGACCATTGGGAAGCAGAATGCTGCGTGCTGCATATATGAATCTGCAGAAATTGCATCGATGGCATGGTCTGCTGCCTTTGAGGGATTCATTGCACATTCTAGTTGAGATGTCATGGCTATGAACCAGGGTGTCTCTAAGGGATAGAGACCGCCTGAAGGTAATTTCAGGGTATGGTTTCAAATGTTTGGCGACCTTTTCATCTCCCAACAGGAGGTACCAATAGTTTCTCATGATATCTCGCACTTGTCGGTGCTACCCTGAGAACCTGGTAATGAGACAAATGCCTGGAATGGTCCGATTGGATTTGGGATTATGTATGAGTGAAGCTCTATCCTGGTTTTTGGCCTTTTAGATAGGCTTTCTTAAGGCATTTGTTGCTGTAGCCGCGCTTGAGCAAGCGCGACCGGAGCAGCTTAGCCTCGCTTTCAAAGTCAGAGTCTGCACTGCAATTTCGTTTGATCCTCAAATATTGCCTGTAGGGCACATTGGTTATAAGAGAAAAAGGGTGGGAGCTTGTGGCGTGAAGCAAGGAATTACCCGCCAAAGGTTTACGATATAGAGTGGGAGCTGCCGAACATAAAGATGTTGTTAGATAGGATAAATAACAAGTCCAAAATGAACCTGTTATACTGCTTGGGTACTTCTGGATTTTCAGAAATGAAGCCCTGCACAATATCCACCCCCAGCTGGTGGGGGATAGAATTGTAGAGGGCTTCCACGTCGAGGGCTACCAACCACGAGTCCTTAGGGATGGAAATTGCATCAAGGATACGAAGGAGGTCATTGGTGTCCTGAAGATGGGACACCAATCCCTCGACATGGGGTCTCCAAAAAGTCATCAGTTGACTCACTGGCTGTCTCAGTGAGGCAGCCATTTCCGGAGACAATGGGACGACCGGGAGGTTTGGTTGTACTTTTATGAATCTTAGGAAGTGCATATAGGGTCGGTGTACGAGAAGTTACATTTAAAACTTCCCAAGTCTGTTTATTGATGAGGCCTTTGTGATAAGCTGAGCTAATCAGATGTTGATAATGTGTAATTGTTAAGGCAAGATGGTTAGGTGATACCTTCCGGTACCATTAGTGATTCTGGACAATGCCCATCACTATAGTTTTATACTGACAGTCCATAATCACTAGGTTTCCACCCTTGTCAGAGGGTTTGATCGTGATGTTTTTATTTTGCTCTAAAGATTTAAGGGCCTTCATCTAGGAAGAGGTCAAATTGGACTGAGATATATTTTTCCACTTTGTCTCCATGATTTCCTTGGTCACCTGACTTGTGAAAGCCCATACATTGGGTTTTTTCGTGTAGGGCTGGAAAATTGCAAGATTTGGGTTTGTACTCTTTTTTTATTTGGAAGTAATTAAAGGGGAGAGACCCGATGGAGGTGGGGGGGAGAGGAGTCCAGATCCAACCCCAAGGCTTCAGCCTCGAGGAGGTCGGTCTCATCTATACCCCCCTCCTCCCACAGCTCCATCAGGTTCTCCATGGCTCTAATGTCATCTATAGTCATGTCCTTCCATAAAGGGTTGTCTAAGGTCTGACTTTGTATTGGGTTGGCAGGCTTGTCATATAAGATTTTGAACATGAGTTTCCTCAAACAAATTTAGATCTTTGATCAATTAAAATTGGTCCACCCTTTGCGTGGGGCAAAAGGTCAGACCAAGATTGAGCACCGAAATTTGGTCTGGTGAGAGGGTAGCAAGATAAGTTTAATCACCTCAAATTGGTTTTCAAGACTTTTTGGGGTTCCCCACATCCGAATTTCCTGTCTTTTTTGAACTCCGTGAGGTGGGAAAAGATAGGGGCTGGATGAAAATCCAATTGTGATAAACTAAGGTTACCAACAGAGTCTGGGGAATGCCCAGGAAAAAGCCAAAGTATACTTGCCACCAGCTTGCAGACAACCAAATTGACCTATCTAACAGTAAGCGTTAAAGGGGTTTAGTCTGCACGCATTTGCAAACGCATGCGTGAGCCACAGAGCCACGTCACGGCACCCTTTGTATCTGTGGTCCTAACACTAAACTATGAGTGTCCCCACAGTGGAGGCACATGCGTTTGCAATGCGTGCAGACTAAAACCCTTTTTTAACGCTTACTGTTAGAGGTAAAGTGGAAATGTTTTCCTACTTTACCTACTTTGATATGCAAGCACCTTAAAAGTCCCGGGGGTCTTCCAACCCCCCCCCCCCCCCCCCCCCCCATTTTTTTTTCTCTTTAGAATATATGGGATGTGGTGCTAGGTGTTGCCTATGTCTGCCCTTAGTACTCTATTTGCATTTTGGTATAAAGTAATTGACACAATAAAACCTAATAATGAAACTACGATTCAACTAACAGCAGCTTGCTGCCTACTGCACATCTCCAATTGCTCTATGAAATTGTAAAAATCTAGTCAGGGATAGTTTATACTCACTGCAGCGTAATCTGATTCCAAGGTATTGGAAATCCACACACACCCACAGTTTCAGAATGGCTTGCCTCTGTAGAAAATCTCTACGCTATGTAAGAGATTAGGACAACGGCAAATGAAGATACTGACAAATTTAACAAAACTTGAAATGTTTGGGTCATGTTTAAATACTCAAGAGTATGACAATTTTTTTTTACTTGCTAAAACTACGTTAAATGGATTTGATCTGATTTACCTTGACTCATGTGATCGTTCCAATAACTCAGTTTCACTGTTTTCTCTTTCTTTATTTCTATTCTATGTCTTCTACATGATTATTAATTTTAAAACCTGTAAATAACACTGGTTTCATTTGCATAGTGAGTGTGTGTATATAAGCTCAGTATTTGAAGTACATCTGATCAATGTATGCAATAATTACATGGCATATTTCACCATTTGATCATATTACAAATGTGACTGTGTATATGTCTCTGTCTCTTCCCTCTTATCTCTGTTTTCCTGGAGCAGTGTCACGGTGGGCTCCCAATGATCCATCAATATTCAATAGAAAAATTTCAGTAAACTCTTTGCATTGGAGATCGTGTCCTGTAGTTAGTTTGTTTGTTTTTTTTTTTATTTTTTTTTTCCAAATCGTTTATAAGAAGCAGGAAAAGAAAGGTCCATTTTGTATCCATTTTGTACAATTGTTTACATAAACACGAGATGTACATATGTAGTCCAGACTGAGTCCGTATTGAAAAAAAAGATACTTCAATAAAACATCACTGCTATTAATTCCGCATTGTACTCTGGTATTTACATGTGGTTGTGTACATAAAAACAGTCCTATGAAAGGGGCATAGAACCTATTTTTTTTTTTTTTAACTGTTTCGCAAAATTGGGGTAGAGTAGGGAAATAGAAGAGTTCAGAAAGAAAAGAGGGAAGGGGGGGGGATGAGATGGGGTCAGGAGAGGGGATATTGGGGAGGCCAAAGCGTACCATGTCTCTTAACACTGACATATTGTCTTTAGGAACGGGTTTTGGGCCTGTTATGGGCCCAGCAGGGCTTTCCCTTCATCAGAAAAAATGAACATATTCAAGTCTCCAAATCTTGGAGTATTTTCCTGTTTGTGTTGTGCTGTTAATATCAAATCTTCCATTTTGTTAATTTCTTCTACCTTTTTAACTTCAACTGCCTAAAGAAGGGGGATGAGGGTTTTTCCAATTCAGGGGTATGCAGGATTTGGCGACATTTAACAGGTGACGTATTATGGACTTATTGTGAATTCCTAAATGATTCTCCTCGCCTCCTTCCAGAGATTTTCAATTTTAGGGCAAGACCAAAAAATATGTATGTGTTCCCTTTCCCTCCTGGCACCTCCAGCAGCGATCTGTGGTGGTAGGATAGAAATCATGTAAAAGGTCTGGCATGCGGTACCACCTTGTAAGGATTTTGTAATTGGTCTCTTGGGTTTTCGTGCAAATGGATGATTTAAGGGCGAACCGTATAATGTTGCATTTTTGTTTTGTCGAGAAACTGCGCCTTAGTTCTGTTTTCCAGCGTTTCAGACAGGGTAAATCTGGTTGTTCAGTAGGACAGTTCAGTAAACTATAGGTTTTGGAAAGGACCCTTGGTAGAGTTCCTTCCTCAGAACAAGATTCTACTTCAAAAGTGGTCAACTGGCGACTAAAGCCTCTCGGGCTTGGTAAAGAAAGTAGGAAGTGGTGTAATTGTAAAGCGGACAAAAAGGTAAGGCCGAAGGGGTCTGTAGGAGCCATTATGGCTGTGATGGATAACCAGTTGCCATTCTCCAAGAAGTTGAGAGACTTATAAGAACATAATCTCCATCCCTATTAATTGAATCGAAAGACGGGGTTTGGGACTTTAAATGAGGAATGCATGAAAGGACCCAGGGATAAGACAATGTAGTACGGATGTGTTTATTAGTATAAAACACCCAGCAGAGCGTGCATTTGAAACTACATGCATAATAGTAGGCATACATCAGAATAGACATATAGAACACAGCATGATGCAGGAAACCATAAAACACAGTAAAGCGACTACTTAATCGCATTGCTATACAATCCTTTCACAAGTTTGAACATTAAAACCAAGGTGGGTCCTAGAATAAAATTATGTTGCATCTGTGTGTGCCCGACGCGTTTCCGTCCGTCTGCACTTCCGGGAGCTGCGATGCTCTCAGGTGCCCTCCCATCTCTACCTTTTTGGCCACTCATCATTGGGTGCGAGGAGATGGGTGGGTCTCTCCTCAGCGCATCGGCGTCACGCACCCGCCCAACATACCAGACGCCTCCGACGTCGGAATGTTGGGACGAGTCATGTGATCCTGGCTATCCAATAGGGGGCTTCGTCTGGCTTCAAATGAGCGGTTTTGGCCGCCTTTTGGTCGGGACGTGCCTCCCTCATGATACGCCAGCGTGACGTTAGTTGGGCTTGTTGGACAAACACTGGGCATACTCACCTCGGCCATCTCTTGCAGTCCACTCCTACCTTTCTGACACATCCTTACTGTTGGGCTTTGTGTCTCCTTGGGGCAATCCAGGTACATCAACATTTTTTGTTTATGGTTCTACTGGGGTTGGGGGTGGTTGGTCCACTTCCATCCAACCTATTGTGTCACTCATGACTTCTATTATTCATTTAGTTTGGAGCCCCTGCATTTTCCACCTGTCAGGTGGACATCTGCCCACCTGGAAATATGTCCATGGTCGTTGTTTTCCACTGGCCCCACTTCAGCTCCCGGTCTGCAGACCATTTGTTGGCCCATGTGCTCTGACTCGCACGCACATTTTCGCACTCTACAATTGAGTAAGTTGGCTGGAGCTGGATTAATTTTCATCTCTATTTTTAGTTTCCCTTAGTTATTGGGTGATATGGCCATAATTACACGATATATTTATGTCCTTTTGCAGATTTTACAGATTTTACTCAATCATGCATCCGGCCCTGAAGATTGGCCGGTATGCCATGAAACGCGCCAGACACACAGATGCAACATAATTTTATTCTAGGACCCACCTTGGTTTTAATGTTCTCACTTTTGAAAGGATTGTATAGCAATGCGATTAAGTAGTCGCTTTACTGTGTTTTATGGTTTCCTGCATCATGCTGTGTTCTATAATGTCTATTCTGATGTATGCCTACTATTATGTATGTAGTTATAAATGCAAGCTCTGCTGGGTGTTTTATACTAATAAACACATCTGTACTACATTGTCTTATCCCTGGGTCCTTTCATGCATTCCTCATTTAAAGTCCCAAACCCTGTCTTTCGATTCTCCAAGAAGTTAGACGCTTAGTAATGTCCGGATTGAAGTAGGTGTCGGAGTCTTTGATCGTGGGAGCCTGGTAGGAATTAGGGATTCTCTAATATTGGGAATGGGGGGAGGCTTGTGAGCGAAGTTTCGAGCGTGTTCGCAGTGTGGGTCCAATCGGGGTGAAATTTTTAACGTACGTGGTAGGTCTAAACACCATGGGGCTCCTTTTTTTTAATGTAGTTTCTGTTTGAGCTTGCTGGATTTGTGCCCAGAGTTTGTAGAGTGGAGATCAATCTACTGAGTAGAGTCGCCTGGTAATATTTCATTACGTTGGGCACTGCAATGCCTCCGTGTGATTTGGGGAGTAATAATTGGTGTCGGGGAATACAAGGACGTTTATGTGCCCAGATGAACTTGAGAAAAAGGGAATGGACTTGTTTAAAGAATTGTGGGGGTATGGCGATCTGTAGGGCCTGAAAGAGCTAAAGATACTTTGGGAGAATGCACATCTTTAGGAGGTTACACCTACCAAACCACGAGTGCAAGCCTTGATGTTTCTAGTAGGGCACGTGTTTTGGTCAGTGGGGGGGGGGGGGGATTTTAAGTCAAACGTTTGGGATAGGTTAGCAGGAACAAGCGTCCCCAGGTGTTTCAGGGCCGTCTGTCCATCGGAACCCAAAGTTTGACTTTAGGGTCCAAAGAAGGGATGGTGATATCTCGACTAGAGGTCGACCGATATGGCGTTTTTTTTTAAATTAATCGGCATCGGCCGATTGTGCTGATAAAAAAGGCCGATTATAACTTCAGCGCGACTTGCAAATGACTTCTGTAAGAGCCCTTTCACACTGGGGCGGTTTGCAGGCGTTATTGCGCTAAAAATACCGCCTGCAAACCGACCCAAAACAGCCTCTACTGTTTGTTCAGTGTGAAAGCCCGAGGGCTTTCACACTGAAGCGGTGCGCTGTCAGGAGAAGAAAACTCCTGCAAGCCGCATCTTTGGAGCGGTGAAGGAGCGGTGTATTCACCGCTCCTAAACCGCTCCTGCCCATTGAAATCAATGGGGCAGCACGGCTATACCGCGGCAATACCGCGGCTATAGCTGCGCTATGTGAGCGGCTTTAACCCTTTTTCGGCCACCAGTGCGGCCGTAAACCGCCGCAAAAACGATGGTAAAACAGCGCTAAAAATAGCGCTGTTTTACCGCCAAATGCCCCCACCGCCCACTGTGAAAGGGGCCTAATAGAAGTCAGTGCAAGTTGCCTGAAGTCTTCTGTGGAGAACTTCTCTCCTCTCTGGGCAGCCTGCCAAGTCTGATAAAAGAAGTTAAAAAGATACAATGTTTCTACTTATCAATGGACTGAACTCCATGTGTAGGAGTTCTCAGTTTAACCATTTAAAGACTAAATCTTTTCTGACACTTGTTGCTTACAAGTAAAAATCCTGTATTTTCTGCTAGAAATTTACTTGGAACCCCCAAACATTATATAATATATTTTTTTTTAGCAGAGACCCTAGGGAATAAAATAGCGGTTAGTGTGTGTGTGTCACCGGCGCAAAACCAATATCTACTAATTACTTTGTTAGTAATTGCCTTAGCTGCTGCATCCAAAAAAACTTCTCATAGAAATAAATTACAGATACTGTGTGTGTGAATGCGCTGCTACCATCTAAATACGCTTATGTCCTCTCTATAAAGTGCAAACTTAATCCATATACATCATGAATACATATAGAATCATTACTTTAAAGAGTTAATATATCAAAAATTAAATCAAAAAAAATCCAAAAAAATCCAAAAAAAAAATCCAAAAATGCAATAGTTCAATGATATGTGTCACATATATGGCAAAGTCTCCCAGTGATGTAGTCAAATCGTCTGTCAATTGCCGTGATTGGCGTGCTTTAGTGCTAATTCAATGTGTTAGTGACTTAGTGCTCCACCTCCACCTGTGAGATTGGCCACTCACCGGATTTTCCTTTAAAACTACACCTTTGGTTCATTCATGGGGATAACCACTCCACTCAAAGGGAACTTCTTCAACAGATATATTGGACCTTATTGTTCCTCATAAAACATGAATGAAAACGATCATCGCGCAATACCGCTTAAACTGTTTATTATAAGAAACAAATAAAAACTGTACACTCACATTTATATGTGCCCTCGAGCCGGCACAAAGCTATTCCAACAGTTAGGGACGGATAGGTATAGCAACCTGGTTCGCCTGTGTGCTGTGCGACCTCCGTTCCTCCCCTCGTACCCGTTCGCGTCCTCACCAACCACGTTCGTTAATCACGTGGGTGTATATTTCCCAGCAGCCTCTACGCGTTTCGCAATTTGCGTCATCAGGAAGCTGCCATTTGGTTGGTTCCTGTTCTATTTAAATTAAACCTGGGCGGAAGTACCCATGCCGCCATCTTAACTATGGGCATTCCCTTACCAAGCTTTCTATTTAGGACTTCCTCCCACTTGGCGCCATCTTGTCTGTGGGCATTAGCCCATTCCTGTAGTTGTGTATTGCACATACCCTTATCCCTGATGTCATTGTTCCGGTCTGGTCCCTAATATTCTAGAACTGTATGTATGTAATTACAACTACCCCATCCGTATCTGTTGGAGAGGCTTTTACATGATATTAAATACTTGGCCCCTAGGTTATGTGACATTTAAAATCATCTTTACGCATCAATTGTTGCTCGATTTACAATATGGAACAGCAAAATCTTCCACATTACTTTATTTCAGCGGAATACCTGTGCACCCCTACCCTTTATTAAAATCTCTAACCTATGATCAGTATTTAAAGACATCTTGTTACCAGGAAAAGGTTTTCTTAAACTGCTAAAAATGAAAGGAAAAAAATGAAAAATAAAAATTAAAAATAAAAATAAAAATAAAAATAAAAATAAAAATAAAATAAAAAATAAAAAATAAATAATAAAAAATAAATCAAAATTAAAAATAAAAATAAAAATAAAAATAACAATAAAAATAACAATAAAAATAAAATAAAAATAAAAATAAAATAAAAACAAAAAAACAAAAAAATATAAATAAAAATAACAATAAACAACAAAAACGAAAAACTAAGAATCAAAAAAACAAAAACATAATAAAAAAAAACATAATAAAAAAATAAAAAAATAAAAAAATAAAAATAAAAAATAAAAAATAAAAAATAAAAAATAAAAAAATAAAAAATAAAAAAACAAAAAAAAATTAAAAAACAAAAAAATTACAAAAAAATTAAAATAAAAATAAATGTAAAAATATATAAAAATATACTTAAACCCTCAACCTTACAGCAATTACATTTCAGTAATCTTCTAAAAAGCAATTTACATCAATTTCCACGTTTAACCCTTGTGGCCTCATCGTGTCCAATCTAAATATCCAGTGGGTCTCATTCTTTGAAACTTCCCTTTTCATATTGGTATTTCTCCAATTACGTACTACTCTGTCTATTCCATAAAATTTCAAATGTTGGGGGTTTCTATCATGTACCTCTCTGAAATGTTTTGATACGCTGTGGTGTTTGAATCCTTTTCTGATGTTTCTGACATGTTCACCTATTCTTACTGATAGGGCTCTAGTTGTTCTGCCCACGTACTGTAATCCACAACTGCACTCTAGTACGTATGTAACATGAGTACTGCAGCATGTTATCAACTTATCTATTTTATATGCTTGCTCCTTGGTGTTTGACATAAAGCTTGTGATTGTCCTATCATTCTTGTTAGTGGATCTACAAGCTTTACATTTCCCGCACCTAAAAAAACCCTTCTGGTTAAAAAGTGTTGAGAAATCTTTGGGGGGGTCTGGTACATTTTTTACTAGTTTGTCTCTAATCCTTCTTGCTTTTCTATATACAAATGTTGGTTTCCGGGGTAGTACCTTACTCAGTTGTGGGTCACTGCTGATAATCGACCAATTTTTCTTTATGATATCCTCTAATTTTTTGTATTGTGTGTTGAATCCCGTGATGAACGGTATGCTGTTATCCTGATTATGCTTTCTTACTGTGTTACTCAAGATTAATTCCCTGTCCATATTCGCCACTTTTGAACGTGTGTTCTCCAGTACATTTCTTTTATAGCCCTTGTCTATAAACCTTTCTATCAGGATATCTGTCTGTTGTAAATAGTCCTCCATTCGATCACAATTCCGCCTAATCCTAATGAACTGGCTTTTCGGGATAGTTGCCTTCCACTGGGGGTGGTGACAACTCCCCATCGGTATGTATCCATTCCGATCTGTTTCTTTAAAATGAGTTCTGGTTCCGAGCTTATTCTCATTTTTGTATATTTCTAAATCTAGGAAATTAATTTCATGTTGATGTACTGTGGCAGTGAATTTAATCCCATACTGGTTGCCGCTGATGAATTGAATAAACTCTTCCAGCTGTTCTCGGCTCCCCTCCCATATTATCAAAATATCATCGATATAGCGTTTGTACAGCAGCAAATGTGGCCAGCATCTTCCATAAATTCACTGCCACAGTACATCAACATGAAATTAATTTCCTAGATTTAGAAATATACAAAAATGAGAATAAGCTCGGAACCAGAACTCATTTTAAAGAAACAGATCGGAATGGATACATACCGATGGGGAGTTGTCACCACCCCCAGTGGAAGGCAACTATCCCGAAAAGCCAGTTCATTAGGATTAGGCGGAATTGTGATCGAATGGAGGACTATTTACAACAGACAGATATCCTGATAGAAAGGTTTATAGACAAGGGCTATAAAAGAAATGTACTGGAGAACACACGTTCAAAAGTGGCGAATATGGACAGGGAATTAATCTTGAGTAACACAGTAAGAAAGCATAATCAGGATAACAGCATACCGTTCATCACGGGATTCAACACACAATACAAAAAATTAGAGGATATCATAAAGAAAAATTGGTCGATTATCAGCAGTGACCCACAACTGAGTAAGGTACTACCCCGGAAACCAACATTTGTATATAGAAAAGCAAGAAGGATTAGAGACAAACTAGTAAAAAATGTACCAGACCCCCCCAAAGATTTCTCAACACTTTTTAACCAGAAGGGTTTTTTTAGGTGCGGGAAATGTAAAGCTTGTAGATCCACTAACAAGAATGATAGGACAATCACAAGCTTTATGTCAAACACCAAGGAGCAAGCATATAAAATAGATAAGTTGATAACATGCTGCAGTACTCATGTTACATACGTACTAGAGTGCAGTTGTGGATTACAGTACGTGGGCAGAACAACTAGAGCCCTATCAGTAAGAATAGGTGAACATGTCAGAAACATCAGAAAAGGATTCAAACACCACAGCGTATCAAAACATTTCAGAGAGGTACATGATAGAAACCCCCAACATTTGAAATTTTATGGAATAGACAGAGTAGTACGTAATTGGAGAAATACCAATATGAAAAGGGAAGTTTCAAAGAATGAGACCCACTGGATATTTAGATTGGACACGATGAGGCCACAAGGGTTAAACGTGGAAATTGATGTAAATTGCTTTTTAGAAGATTACTGAAATGTAATTGCTGTAAGGTTGAGGGTTTAAGTATATTTTTATATATTTTTACATTTATTTTTATTTTAATTTTTTTGTAATTTTTTTGTTTAATTTTTTTTTGTTTTTTTATTTTTTATTTTTTATTTTTTATTTTTTATTTTTATTTTTTTATTTTTTTATTATGTTTTTTTTATTATGTTTTTGTTTTTTTGATTCTTAGTTTTTCGTTTTTGTTGTTTATTGTTATTTTTATTTATATTTTTTTGTTTTTTTGTTTTTATTTTTATTTTTATTTTTATTATTTTTTATTTTTTATTTTTTATTTTTATTATTTATTTATTTTTATTTTTATTTTTAATTTTGATTTATTTTTTATTTATTTTTATTTTTATTTTTATTTTTAATTTTAATTTTAATTTTAATTTTAATTTTTATTTTTCATTTTTTTCCTTTCATTTTTAGCAGTTTAAGAAAACCTTTTCCTGGTAACAAGATGTCTTTAAATACTGATCATAGGTTAGAGATTTTAATAAAGGGTAGGGGTGCACAGGTATTCCGCTGAAATAAAGTAATGTGGAAGATTTTGCTGTTCCATATTGTAAATCGAGCAACAATTGATGCGTAAAGATGATTTTAAATGTCACATAACCTAGGGGCCAAGTATTTAATATCATGTAAAAGCCTCTCCAACAGATACGGATGGGGTAGTTGTAATTACATACATACAGTTCTAGAATATTAGGGACCAGACCGGAACAATGACATCAGGGATAAGGGTATGTGCAATACACAACTACAGGAATGGGCTAATGCCCACAGACAAGATGGCGCCAAGTGGGAGGAAGTCCTAAATAGAAAGCTTGGTAAGGGAATGCCCATAGTTAAGATGGCGGCATGGGTACTTCCGCCCAGGTTTAATTTAAATAGAACAGGAACCAACCAAATGGCAGCTTCCTGATGACGCAAATTGCGAAACGCGTAGAGGCTGCTGGGAAATATACACCCACGTGATTAACGAACGTGGTTGGTGAGGACGCGAACGGGTACGAGGGGAGGAACGGAGGTCGCACAGCACACAGGCGAACCAGGTTGCTATACCTATCCGTCCCTAACTGTTGGAATAGCTTTGTGCCGGCTCGAGGGCACATATAAATGTGAGTGTACAGTTTTTATTTGTTTCTTATAATAAACAGTTTAAGCGGTATTGCGCGATGATCGTTTTCATTCATGTTTTATGAGGAACAATAAGGTCCAATATATCTGTTGAAGAAGTTCCCTTTGAGTGGAGTGGTTATCCCCATGAATGAACCAAAGGTGTAGTTTTAAAGGAAAATCCGGTGAGTGGCCAATCTCACAGGTGGAGGTGGAGCACTAAGTCACTAACACATTGAATTAGCACTAAAGCACGCCAATCACGGCAATTGACAGACGATTTGACTACATCACTGGGAGACTTTGCCATATATGTGACACATATCATTGAACTATTGCATTTTTGGATTTTTTTTTTGGATTTTTTTGGATTTTTTTGATTTAATTTTTGATATATTAACTCTTTAAAGTAATGATTCTATATGTATTCATGATGTATATGGATTAAGTTTGCACTTTATAGAGAGGACATAAGCGTATTTAGATGGTAGCAGCGCATTCACACACACAGTATCTGTAATAAAATAGCGGTTGTTGCAATATTTTATGTCACATGGTATTTGCGCAGCGGTCTTTCAAACGCAATTTTTTTTGAAAAAATACACTAATGAATGAAAAAAAAACCTAAGCAGTAAAGTTAGCCCATTTTTTTCGCCCAAAAGTTTTGATTACCTGTTTTTGTGTATTTAATATTTAAGAGTTTTTTTTTTTTTTTTTTTTTTTGTTTTTTTTTTAAATCTAAATTTTACATACAAGTGAACTGATTGGAGGTTTGGAGGCTTATAACCCAGCTAGCGGCCGAGGAAGGGGTTAAATGCGCCTTTGCAGGCGCTTCGGCAGCGGTGCGCATTCATTAAAATGGGCAGGAGTGGTGGAGCAGCTGTATACACAGCTCCAAAGATGCTGCTTGCAGGACTTTTTTTTAACATCCTGCCAGCGCATCTTCTCAGTGTGAAAGCACTCGGGCTTTCACACTGAGACTGCAGGGAGGCAGTTTTGCAGGCACTTTACAGGTGCTATTTTTAGCCCAAAAGCGCATGGAAAAAACGCTCCAGTGTGAAAGGGGTCTAACTGTTAGATTTTATGAGATGAAGGGAAAAAAAAACAAAAAAAAAACGGCCTAACATGTCGGCCCAAAAAATCGGCATTATATATCGGCCATCTGCCACCGTGATTTCTAAATATCGGCATTGGCCAGAGGAAAACCCATATCGGTCGACCTCTAATCTCGACTCCCATGGCTTCCGATTTACCAAAGTTAATTTTCAGGTTGGAGATTCGGCCGTACGCTTTAAATTCATGAAGGAGGTTGGGGAGGGACACCACTAGGCGCATGATGGAAAAGAGCATGTCGTTGGCATAAGGTGAGGTTTACAAAGTAGAGGGGGGAGGGAAAGTAAGTCAAGTGGTTGTCTACACTTTGGCAACGAAGTAGGCAACAATAAGTTGCAAAGGCTCACTGCACTATTCGTGCGCCAACCTAGATGGGGAACAGTTAAACTCAGCCCTCGGGAGAGCCTCCCCAACCTTCTCTAGCTACCATAAATAGAACCGGAAACAGGCAAAACAAACAGTACATTAAATCAGAACTCTTTTATATTACAACTTGGTTCTCAATCCCCCCTTCATGGTAACCCAGAGGGAAAGAGTCCTTCTGGCATGGAGTTCAGGGTCACCCGGCCTATCAACTTTTAGGAGTCCCTATAGTAGAAGAACCAGAGGGGCCACTCCAGAGCTCAGCTGAAGTGTTAGAGCATCTCGGAGTATATGCGCTATGTTCCCAGACCATCCAGCCCAGTTGTTCCTAGAAGGGGAGAGATGAGACTCCAGTGGCACAGCCATACCCCACAGGGGATCCACATCTCACCTCAGACTATGCTTCGTAGAGCATACCCGTGGATGAGAATTCCACACAGGACAAGACTATTTACATCGCTGTATGGAGATTCTGAAGATTGTGGGAGCACTGGTAAGATCAAAAACAGGTGTAGTAGTGCGACCCTAAGACACCCCGGTATACATGTTGTGTTGGGGGTAGGGGTGACTTGATATCTATAGTAATAAGGAGGTGACAAACGCTGACTAGCCAAGAGAGACCCTCCCCATCTCAAACTGTACCCGTCGTCTAAAAACGAGGGACTTCGGTACATTGTAATGTTATCGTAGTACTGCAGTTTTTTAATTTATATATTTATTTAGAGCTGCATGATTCTGGCTAAAATGAGAATCACTATTTTTTTTCTTAGACTAAAGATCAAGATTCTCGCGGTGTTATATCTTTCACATTGTACAAAAAAATTGGGCTAACTTTACTGTTTTTTTTTAAATTTTTTTCTTTAACTCATTTGAAGTGTATTTTTTCCAAAAAAATGTTTGAAAGGCTGCTGCGCAAACACAGTGTGACAAAAAATATTTCAACACATGCCATTTTATTCCCTAGAGTCTCTGCTAAAAATATATATATATAATGTTTGGGGGTTCAAAGTAATTTTCTAGCAAAACATTCTGATTTTAACTTTGTAAGAAATAAGAGTCAGAGGTTTAGTCTTTTTAAGTGGTTAAACTGACCTAATTTGAACAATTATTATCGTGACAATGTCAATCTGTATTGTTAAGAAAATTCCTTCAATAAAAATCTATTGTTAAAAAAAAAAAACTGACCTAATTTGCAGACAGAAGTTCATTCTTTTGATCTAAGCACAAAATGTTACAATGTTTATACTTATCTACCAGCGCAGACAATGTTGTGAAAAACTTGTCAGGCTGCCTGTTTTTCTTTTGACAGCTGAGTGAGCAGAGAACTCTCTACACTTGTTTATATGAATGAATCGGGAATTTC
The DNA here is from genome assembly GCA_037952835.1 of Lithobates septentrionalis. Lineage (NCBI taxonomy): Eukaryota > Metazoa > Chordata > Amphibia > Anura > Ranidae > Lithobates > Lithobates septentrionalis. The sequence continues at coordinate 155,927 of JBBDGP010004733.1, forward strand.
TGCATAGAGATTGTGAGGGTGGTTGAATTGAGATCGCTATTTGTTGACTAATCGTGCAGCTCAAATAAAATATAATAAAAAAAAAATATAGTGTGTGTGCACAGTATCTCTATAGTGTGTGTACACAGAACACCCCTCACATTTTTGTAAATATTTTATTATATCTTTTCATGTGACAGCACTGAAGAAATGACACTTTGCTACAATGTAAAGTACTGAGTGTACAGCTTGTATAACAGTGTAAATTTGCTGTCCCCTCAAAATAACACACAGCCATTAATGTCTAAACCGCTGGCAACAAAAGCGAGTACACCCATAAGTGAAAATGTTGGCTCCAAGGAGCAGGGCCCTCTGATTCCTACTGTATCAAAGTGTATTGTATTTGTACTGTCTACCCTCAAGTTGTAAAGCGCTACGTAAACTGTTGGCGCTATATAAATACTGTATAATAATAATGTCCAAATTGGGCCCAATTAGCTATTTTCCCTGCCCGGTGTCTTGTGACTTGTTAGTTTTACAAGGTCTCGGGTGTGAATGGGGAGCAGGTGTGTTTAAATTTGGGGTTATTGCTCTCACTCTCTCATACTGGTCACTGGATGTTCAACATGGCACCTCATGGCAAATAACTGAGGATCTTTTAAAAAAAAGATTTGTTGCTCTACATGAAGATGGCCTAGGCTATAAGGAGATTGCAAGACCCTGAAACTGAGCTGCAACACGGTAGCCAAGACCATACAGCGATTTAACAGGACAGGTTCCACGCAGAATAGGCCTCACCATGGCCGACCAAAGAAGTTGAGTGCATGTGCTCAGCGTCATATCCAGAAGTTGTCTTAGGGAAATTGATGTATGAGTGCTGCCAGCATTGCTGCAGAGGATGAAGGGGTTTGGGGGGGGGGTGTCAGCCTGTCAGTGCCCAGACCATAAGCCGCACACTGCATCAAATTGCATCTGCATGGCTGTTGTCCCAGAAGGAAGCCTCTTCTAAAGATGATGCACAAGAAAGCCCACAAACAGTTTGCTGAAGACAAGCAACTAAGGACATGGATAACTGGAACCATGTCCCATGGTCTGATGAGACCAAGATAAACTTATTTGGTTCAGATGGTGTGAAGCATATGTGGCAGCAACCAGGTAAGAAGTACAAAGACAAGTGTGTCTTGCCTACAGTCAAGCATGGTGGTGGGAGTGTCATGGTCTGGGGCTGCATGAGTGCTGCCAGCACTAGGGAGCTACCGTTCATTGAGGGAACCAGGAATGCCAACATGTACTGTGACATAGTGAAGCCGAGCATGATCCACTCCCTTCAGAGACTGGGCTGCAGGGCAGCATTCCAACATAACGATTGCAAACACACCTCCAAGATGACCACTGCCTTGCTTAAGAAGCTGAGGGTAAAGGTGATGGACTGGCCAAGCATGTCTCCAGACCTAAACCCTATTGAGCATCTGTGGGGGCATCCTCAAACGGAGGGTGGAGGAGTGCAAGGTCTCCAACATCCACCAGTTCTGTGATGTCATCATGGAGGAGTGGAAGAGGACTCCAATGCCAACCTGTGAAGCTCTGGTGAACTCCATGCCAAGGAAGGTTAAGGCAGTGCTGGAAAATAATGGTGGCCACGCAAAATATTGACACTTTGGATATTTTGGACATTTTCCCTTAAGAGTGTACTCACTTTTGTTGCCATCGGTTTAGACATTAATGGCTGTGTGAGTTATTTTGAGGGGACAGCAAATTTACACGGTTAGACAAGCTTTACAGTACTTTTACATTGTAGCAAAGTGTTATTTCTTCAGTGTTGTCACATGAAGATATAATAAAATATTTACAAAAATGTGAGGGGTGTACTCTCTTTTGTGAGATGGGGTGTGTATGTATGTATATGTGTGTGTGTATATATATATATATATATATATGTATATATATGTGTGTGTGTGTGTGTGTGTGTGTGTGTATATATGTATATATATGTATGTATATATATATGTATATATATGTATATATATATATATATATGTGTGTGTGTGTGTGTGTATATGTGTATATGTGTGTATATATATATATATATATATATATATATATATATATATATATATATATATATATATATATATATATATATATATATATATATATATATATATACACTATTCATACCCCTTGTATTTTATGTGATAGAGCAACACAGAGTGTGATAATTGTGAAGTGGAAGGAAAATGATAAATGATTTTCAAATGTTTTTACAAATATGTGAAAAGTGTGCCATGTATTTGTATTAAGCCCCCGAGTCAATACTTTCGCTGCAATTACAGCTGCTAGTCTTTTTGGGGATGCCTCTACCAGCTTTGTACATCTAGAGCAGGGGTGCCCAACCGCTGGCCTGCAGGCCACATGTGGCCCGCGGCGCTGTCTGATGTGGCCCACCATGTCTTGCTCTGAGATGGAGGGTCGGCAAGCCCAGATCGCGTGTTCCCGACCCACCATCTCAAAGCATTCGTGCCAAGAACGGAGCTGCCGCTAGAGGAAACAGACGATGCTTACTGTATAGCGCCGCCTCCTTCACAGGTGGAGTGATACCAAATGTACTCCGCCTGTGACAGGAAGCATCGGCTCTGCTCTCTACTGCAGCTGCATGCTTATGTCATAATTATGCTCGAGAATGGCGGGTTGGGACACAGGAACCCGCGATCTGGGACAGGAGCTACCAGTACCAACAGTACCAGTACCCACCATCCTTACCAGTCGTCAGTACCAGCCAGAAGAACCCCCCAGCAGTACCAGCACCTGTCAGCAGTACCCACGGCCAGTACCAGCCAGCTGCAGGAATCCTGGGGAAGAAGTGAAGATTGAGTTCAGTTGAGGAGCAGGTAAACCGCTGTGCATCAGTGTGAAAGCAGCCTTATGCCCCTTTCACATGATCGGTCCGATCGCGTCCGCCTGTCTGTTTTTCAGGTGGACTCCAACGGACTCTCCATTCACCTCCTATAGAGTGGCAGATGTAAACTGACTCGTGTCCGTTTACATCCGCCTATCTGCAATCCGATCTCCTTAAAAAGAACAGGTGATCTGCCCCCTTCTGTTTGGGCGGATCGGAGGGCCCTTAGGGTAGAGCGGGTTGCATCCGTGTCTGCTCTTCATATGCAGAGTGGACACAGACCTGCCATCCCCCCTTTATGCTCATTGTGGCCTGCAACCGGTTACCAAGTCGATAAAGTGGCCCTCGCACCTCAAAAGCTTGGGCACCCCTGATCTAGAGTGACATTTTTGCCCATTCTTTTTTGCAAAATGGCTCAAGCTCGCCAAATTGGATGGAGAGCATCTGTGAACAGCAATTTTCAAGTCTTGCCACAGATTCTCAAATGGATTTTAGGTTTGGACTTTTTAACTAGGCCATTTTAACACATATGGTTTGATCTAAAACATTCCATTGTAGCTCTGACTGTATGTTTAGGGTCGACATTTTGTCAAGTTACAACCAAAAATGTTATTGGGATTTTATGTGATGGACCAACACAAAGTGGCACCGAATTGTGAAGTGAAAGGAAAATTTTATAAATGGGTTTTCATTTTATTTTTATTTTTTTTAAATTTATTTATTTTTTTTACAAATATGTGAAAAGTGTGGAGTGCATTTGTATTCAGCCCCCCTTTACTCTGATACCCCTAACTAAAATCTATTGGAACCAATTGCCTTTAGAATTCACCTAATTAGTAACTAGAGTCCACCTGTGTGTAATTTAATCTCTGTATAAATACATCTGTTCTGTGAAGCCCTCAGAGGTTTGTTAACGGCTTGCCGACCAGCGCATGCCCATTTAGGACGGCAGAATGGCACTGGCAGGCAAAAGGGCGAGTAGGTATGTCCCCTTTTAAGAAGCGGTGTTGCGTGCGCGCTGCCGCGGTCTCCGTGTCCGTGGGTCCCGCAAACTCAATGTCCGCCGGGTGCCCGCGATCCTGTCACGGAGAGGAAGAACGGGGAGATGCTTTTGTGAACAAAGCATTTCCCTGTTCTGCCTAGTGACAGGACAGTGATCACAGCGCTCTGTCATCGAAAGTTGTGATCACTGTCCTATGTGTTGAAGTCCAGTCCCCTCACAGTTAGAATCACTCCCTAGGACACACTTAACCCCTTCACTTCCCCATAGTGGTTAACCCCTTCACTGCCAGTGTCATTTACACAGTAATCAATGCATTTTTATAGCACCGATTGCCGTATAAATGACAATGGTCCCAAAATAGTGTCAAAAATGTCCGATGTGTCCACCATAATGTCGCAATCCCGATAAAAATCGCAGATCGCCGTCATTACTAATAAAAAAAAAAAAAAAAAAATTTAAAAAAAAAATGCCATAAAACTTTCCCTTATTTTGTAGACGCTATAAATTTTGCACAAACCAATCAATATACGCTTATTGCGATATTTTTTTTTTTTTTTACCAAAAATATGTAGTATACATATCAGCCTAAACTGAGGAAAAAAAACATTTTTTTTTTAAATATTTTTTGGGGATTATTTATTTAAAAACCGCAGAGGCGATCGAATACCACCAAAAGACATCTCTATTTGTGGGAAAAAAAGGACACCACTTTGGGTACAACGTTGCACGACTGCACATTTGTCAGTTAAAGCGACGCAGTGCCGAATCGCAAAAAGTGCTCTGGTCAGGAAGGGGGTAAATTCTTCCGGGGCTGAAGTGGTTAAAGAACCTTATTGAGCAAACAGCATCATGAAGGCCAAGGAACACACCAGACAGATCAGGGATAAAGTTGTGGAGAACTTCAAAGCTTGGGATTTTTTTTATAACCTAACCCTGCTTTAAACATCTCACAGAGCACTGTTCAATCCATCGTCCGAAAATGGAAACAGTATGACACTGCTAACCTACCAAGACATGGCCGTCCATCTAAACCGACAGGCGAGGCAAGGAGAGCATTAATCAGAGAAGCAGCCAAGGGGCCCATGGTAACTCTGGAGGAGTTGCAGAGATCCACAGCTCAGGTGGGAGAATCTGTCCACAGGACAACTATCAGTTGTGCACTCCACAAATCTGGCCTTTATGTAAGAGTGGCAATAAGAAAGCCATTGTTGAAAGAAAGCCATAAGAAGTCCCGTTTGCAGTTTGAGTGAAGCCATGTGGGGGACACAGCAAACATGTGGAAGAAGGTGCTCTAGTCAGATGAGACCAAAATGTAACTTTTTGTCCTAAAAGCAAAACGCAATGTGTGGTGGAAACTAACACTGCACATCACCCTGAACACACCATCTCCACCGTGAAACATTGTGGTGACAGCATCATCTTGTGGGGATGCTTTTCTTGAGCAGGGACAGGGAAGCTGGTCAGAGTTGATGGGAAGATGGATGGAGCCAAATACAGTGCAGTCTTAGAAGAAAACCTGTTAAGAGTCTGCAAAAGACTTGAGACTGGGGCGGAGGTTCACCTTCAAGAATGACAACGACCCTAAACATACAACCAGAACTACAATGTAATGCTTGGCCCAGTCAAGTCCAAATCCAATTGCGGATCTGTGGCATGACTTAAATTGCTCCTCAGATGCTCTCTATCAAATCGGACAGAGCTTGAACTATTTTACAAAGAATGGGCAAAAATGTAACTCTCTCTAGATGTGCAAAGCTGGTAGAGACATCCCCAAAAAGACTTGCAGCTGTAATTGGAGCGAAAGGTGGTCCTACAAAGTATTGACTCAGAGGGGCTGAATACAAATGCATGCCACACTTGAGATATTTATTTGTAAAAATAAATTTTGAAAGTTATTTATAATTTTCCTTCCACTAAACAATTATGTGCCACTTGGTGTTGGTTTTTCACATAAAATCTCAATGAAATCCATTTTACTTTTTTGGTTGTAACATGACAAAAGGGATATGAAAGAATACTTTTTCAAGGCACTGTATTACTTGGTCTGTACACATTAGGATTAGGATTCTTTGTTTAACTGGCTATTCAGCATTTTTTTTTTCTTGGGAAAAAGCTATCTTGCCCTGAGTGTTCCTCCGAGTTGATTCAATCTTTAGCGTTCATAATTCATCCGTTTTTATAATCTTTTTATATAGAAATACCCTGAAAGGGTGTTTTTTTTTTTTTTTATTTATTTATTTTTTTTTCAAATGTGGATATAGGATTGTGTGTATATAGAGGTTTCCATTTGTGTGCGTTGTTGTTGTTGTTGTTGGTTTTTTTTTTTTTTCCTCCCGTGTATCAAACTCGATGGACTTGTTTTTTGTGTCCCCCCCCCCCCCCCCCCCAATGAGATTAGCTATACAGGTGGGGGGAGGAGTACTTCAGACTGAGGGAAAGCAGGGATGTGAACACCATCGGATTGACAGGTTGCCGACCCCCGAATAAGAATTAAGGCATGTCACTGTAACTAACCAAAGGTCTGATACTTCTCATATAATCACTTGGGCACTCTAGCAGGCTCGCTCCGGAGCCACGCTATTGTGAATGGACATAATCCATTCACAGTGTAGCTCGGCCCCCCCACACTGTTCTCATAGGCTCACTAGCTGTGGCTGACAGCAACAGGAGCCAATTGCTGTGTGAGTCAATGAGGAGAGGGACCCAGGTATGTCGCTGCTCTTGTGCACATGGCTGGATTGGGATGGGGCTCAGGTAAGGAGGCGGGGGGCTGGGAGGAGGAGTACTGCACCCAGATTTTTATTTTTAGCTAAATACATTTGGGTAAAAAAAACCCTGCCTTTTAGAACCACTTTAATTATTGCACGTGTTTTACAAAAGTATTCAGTATTGCCAAGTTTTATACTTGTGTTCTTTGCAGCATTTATACACCAACCTGTATACAGGATCTCTTTTTTGTTAACAAACCTAAATTGAACAGAGCTCTGACTTCACGACGCTGTCACGTGTCGACCGCGGCCATCTTTTTGGTTGGAAACGAGTGCTATCCATAACAGACTGTTTCTTTTTTACATGCCTTTTTTTATTTGCTAAAATGTGAGTACCCCGGCTGTTTTTAAATAAATGTGATCCTGGTTCTAAAATACTATACAATGAGGAGTTGTTCTTGTATTCTATGCATGCACCTTTGAATCTCCATCTGATGAGCCATCTATGATCGTAGTGAAATTGTTTTGTGGACGCTGTGGATATATCATGCTTGTTTGACCACCTGTAATTCAGTGGTCCATTTTCTTTGGTAAGAGGCCTGGTGTGTTGTTGTTTGGAGGATAAGTTTGTGCTCACCTATTTGTGTCTGTCTACACCGTGGGTGGTTCCAGCTTTTAGGACTTTATTCTAAACACTGAGGACTTTTACTTTTAATGTTACTAGCGCTGCATACATTTATCTTTTATACTTTTTATTGTCACCATACAATTTATCTCGGCTGCTTTATTAGTACTAGCGCAGTGATTAATTTTGAATTTATAAATTAAACATAGCTTATACCTTTTACTGTAGGTGTAGTATTTTTACGCTTTGGATATTTGTCTCTGGGCCAATATTATGGTGTGTGTGTGTGTGTGTGTGTGTGTATGTGTAATATATTATATTAAAAAAAAAAAGTAAAACATCTTTTGCTTCCTTCGGCAGGTATAAGACTGGAAATCTGAACAGCCCAAAAACATTTCCTATTTTTTCTGTAATTATGAAGGTATGTACTATATATCATTTAATCTTAATTTCTGGTTTATTTTCTCTGGACTTGTTTGAAAGCCAATTAAGCTGCCCATACATGTTAAGATCTCTCTCATTCAACACCGCAGGCTGGACAAGAGAAAAAACTTGATTCCCCATCCAAGCTAAACAGCATAGATGGACAAATGTCGACTATTGCATTTTAACATCCTCCTAACATGCAATGTCTTCCACCAAATAAATTACTTTCCACTTTTGATCACCACAGAGGAGGTTGTCCTAGGTTAATATCTGTAGAATGAAGCTATAATGCAGAGTACCAAAGCCAACTTGGGTAGGAAGTCCTTACTCTCCAGCTATTGGTTTCTTATATTACTGTCTGCTATATCTTTTGCTATAGAGTACTGAATTTGGTGCTATTGTAAAGTAGAGCTGCACGATTCTGGCCAAAATGAGAATCACAATTTTTTTGCTTAGAATAAAAAGATCACGATTCTGTCACGAGTCTCGAGACGTAAAATCTTTCACATTAAACAAAAAAAAAATTGGGTTAACTTTACTGGTTAGTGTTGCATAAGTACATATAGGGATGCACCGAAATTAGGTTTTTTGTGGCCGAAACCGATACCGAAAACAAATCTTCCTTGATCCCGAAAACCGATACTGTAACAGCACCAAAACCGAAATAGGCTTTTTTTTTAATCTATTACCCAAAAAAAATATTGGATATACAAAATTGTGTTACATTCTTATTTGTTATAATATTTTATATTCAACTTAATCATTAATTTTATGAAGAAAAGAATACTACAATCCAGTAATGTCCAAAAATACTTTAATAAAAAGTAACCCGCATAAAATTGGACAGTGGACACAGAAGATAAAATAAGACTGCAGCCAGTGCACATTGCACCACCATACCAAATAAAACAGGCATGAAAAAAAATAAAATAAATAATATATAATAATAATTAATAATAATTATTATTTAATATAATATAAAAATGCCAAAGATTGACTTTTTTATATTTGATTAATTTCCAACTTGCATCAGAACTAGTAATTCAGTTCTCTCTCCCTAAGGTTTCAGCGGCTGGATGTGCGATAAGTGTATTTATGTAGCTGCGGGTTACATACATAGTCATACAGTAGACCGCACTGTGTTCCGGCCCCGGGTATGGGCGGAGACATCCTGGAACACAGACTAGTCTACAGCAGCGGTGCTCCGCCAATCACAGCAAGCAATGTAGACTAGTCTGTGTTTATGGAAGTCACCGCCCATACCCGGAACACAGTTCGGTACTGTAGTATGTAGACAGCCACAGATACAGAATATACAGTTTTGCACATGCAGCAGGCTGACAGCTTAGGGAGAGACAATAATCTAGTTTGGCCCAACAACAGAACAAACTATACATGTAAGTAGTGCTTTAAAGAACAACTCTCTCAACTAACCATAACAGAAATATGGCAGAAGGCCGTTATTCTGTTTCACAGTTTCTGTAAATATAACATAGTACAGTGCTATCTGCTATGCTATAATAAAATTTTTAGTATTTTCTTTCAACTTGAATGAGAACTAGTAGTTTTTTTCCCCAAGTTCTCTCCCTAAGGTGTCAGTGGCTGCATGTGTGATATAAAAGTGTATGTATGTAGCTGCGGGTTAGATACATACTAGTCATACAGTAGACAGCAATGTTTTCCGGCCCCGGGTATGGGCGGAGACATCCTGGAAGTGGAACACAGACTAGTCTACAGCAGCAGTGCTCAGCCAATCACAGCAAGCAATGTAGCCTAGTCTGTGTTTATGGAAGTCACCGCCCATACCCGGAACACAGTGCGGTATAGTACTGTAGTATGTAGACAGCCACAGATACAGAACATACAGTTTTGCATTTGCACATGCAGCAGGCTGACAGCTTAGGAAGAGACATAGTTTTTAACTTTAGCCCAACAGCAACAAACTATGGTACAGTAGTTCAAAAGCTGGAGTTCTCTCTTAAATTGAAGTGCAAAAAACTGTAGAAGAACTACAATGAACAACCAACAAATGGCACAACTAGACAATTGGAACATACTAGGTAGTCAGTCATACTATGTTGTATGTTCCAATTGTCCAAAAGCACAGTCCAATACCATTTCATTTACTATGTTCAACATGGTAAATGAATTGGTCTATGCTACGGATTTTTAAATCTATTTCAGTAAAAGTGGCAGATTTCGCTTTAAGAGCAAAAGCTGTTCAGCTTTCTCACAGGAGAGACGGTTTCTCTTCTCATCAAGAATATGAGATGCTAGACTGAATAGTCTCTCACTCTCTGTACTGGTGCTTGGGGCAGATAAATATCTGCGTGCAATCTATGCAAGCAAGGGAAAACATTCTTTGTTGATGTGCCAGTACTGAAGTGGATTGTCGCTTCTGGCAATAGGCTGCTCAGCTAAATGTCCAGCTGTTGGGTAGCTGCACTTGTTATGGCACCGCTATGGATTGGGGTGCATTTGTGTAAAATTTCATCAAACGTCAGATATGGAGGGAGTGTGTTCCTCTTCACTTGTATGCGACCGTTTCTCACTTTCCTCTATGCGACACCTCGAAACTCCTTCACTAGATGCTTCCACCACATGCATTTGTGCCAGTATCATTTCCCGTGCACGCTGCTTTTTCTCCACATTAAAGTAATGCTCTTTAAATCGAGGATCTAGAACTGTTGCAATGCAGTACAAAGGGTTGGACTCTGTGTCTTGAAACTGGTTGGTTACGGCCTCCAGTAGAGGGGTTTTAGCCGTTTTTTACACCATGGTCTGTTTCTACCTCTTTACCAAGCAGACACTTCAGTGCAGCAATCAAGGGGATAACTTCAGCAATGGAAGCATTAGCTGAGCTTATTTCTTTTGTTAACTGTTCAAATGGAGATAGAGACAAACTATTTTCAAATAACGTCCACCGATGTGCACTCAGTGTTGCTGGCAGCTCGTAATCTGCAATGTATGCAACTGACCCCAGATGAAGGCTGGTTAGCCGAAACATGTCGGGTGGACCTCCTATGATCACCGCGTTTGATACCATTTAAGCTGTTTACGATCTTATATCATGTGAGTGTTTCTTTTTTACTGGTTTAATAAATGCATGCGTTTTTAAAACGATATCACGCCATGTGAGTCTTCCTTCTCTCATGGTTTCAATCACACATCCGGTTGGCCTGCTGACACGTCTGGACGGTTGAAGCTGTCGACAGATCCTCCCTCCCCTTTTAATTGAAGTTTTGGATACCCAATGTTTTTATCCTGCTAGCCTCGGTGGCTAAACAAGCTTTTTGTGACTTGTAAGACGTATGTCTTTTCAAGTCCCCTGCTTCTGGTAAGCCTCCTCAGATGTTATGGTGGTGGTTTTGACACACACTTAGACGTCACATTGGATTTGGTGTTTCTCAGTTTCACCCACCAGTGACACCCTGTTGTTGTCCTCATCAGCTAACCCTCAGAGACTGTTGGTGGCGGTTTTTGATTTTCATCAAGAACACATTTTTACTTATATGGACTTTGTTTATGGTTGATTTATATTTTGATCTTGTTTTCACTTTTCACTGGTGTATTGCTATTATGCTTTATATGTGATTTTGTAATAGTGCACTTTTTTTCCATTGAGTCACTTTTCATCAAAATAATTTTTTGTTTATTTTCTGGCCATTGCAAGGTGGCTCGAATTTAACCTTTTTGTCCTTATTTATTTATTTATTTATTTATTTATACACATAGCGCTACACTATATATATACATGCAACTAAAACACGCTTTTGTTCAAAAAGACTTTGTAGCATATAGTAGGTGCTGTTCCAACGAGTGGCTACATCTTGCTGCAGTCGTTTCGGTGCCATTCCAAACTGCATCTGCAAAGCTTGTAATCTGGAATAAGCAAGCGGAGAATGCTTAAAGTGACCCACAATTTTTCTTCCTTTTGATACGATATCAGATATGGTGCACAGATCCAGCAATCCTTCATTCGCAGCCAATTGTAGCGTGTGTGCCATGCACGGTATGCTTTGAAGTTCACTGTCCTCCATTGCCTTTGCCATGTTCCGCGCATTATCTCGGACAATCAAATGCACTTTAGACTTCTCAATGTGTTCTCACTGATATATGCATTCCCCATATTTATTTGCTGCCATGACTTATTTGCAGGATCAAGCTGGAAAGAAAGCCGGTAATTCTGGTGGCACCAGCATGGCCCAGAAAGTCATGGTATGCAGAAATTGTAAAGATGGCAGTGGAGGGCCCATGGTCCCTCCACTATAACCAGATCTGCTCTCACAGGGACCAATATTCTATCCTTCCTTACGGTCTCTAAATTTAACAGCTTGGCTATTGAAACACACATTCTGAAGAAACGTGGACTTTCCGGGTCAGTTATCGCTATCCTGATTAGTGCAAGGAAGCCAGCTTCCAGAGTATAGAGTCTGGAGGGCTTGTGTTTCCTGATGTGAATCCAAGGGTTGGCACCCTCTGAAATATATCATAGGCAGAATTCTTGCTTTTCTACAAATAGGGGTAGAAATTAAATTGGCCCTGAGTACTATTAAAGGCCAAGTCTCACCTTTATCGGTCTTATTTCAAAGACTACTTGCTACTCATTCTTTAGTTCGGGGTTTTATACAAGGGGTGACATGGCTTATTCCACCCGTTAAATCTCCCTTGAACCCTTGGGACTTGAACTTAGTTTTGTCTGTGTTACAAAAACAGCCATTTGAACCAATACAACATATTCCTAGTCCTTCCTACAAGGAAGTTGGTATTTTTGGTTACTATATCCTCAGCAAGGAGGGTTTCGGGCTTGGCTGCCATATTTGATTTTTCATGAGGACAGAGTGGTGTTATGCCCTCGTCCAGGCTTTTTGCCAAAGGTGGTCTCAGGTTTTCACCTGAACCAAGATATTGTCCTGCCATTGTTTTTTCCAAAACCATGTTCCAGGGAAGAGAAGTCACTACATTGTCTTGATGTGGTGAGAGCAGTGGAAATCTATTTAAAGACAACTGCTCAGATTCTTAAGACTGATGTCTTATTTATCCTGCCAGAGGGTCCTAAGAAAGGACAGGCAGCGTCGCAATCCACTGTTGCTAAGTGGATTCAGCAAGTGATAATTCAAACTTTTGATGCAAGGGGTAAGATTCCCCCGTTTCAAGTTAAGGCGCACTCTACCAGGTCGATTAGTGCTTCTTGGGCAGCGCGTCAGCAGGCCTCCATGGCTCAGATCTGCAAGGCCGCAACTTGGTTTTCAGTGCATACATTCCCAAAATTTTACAGGTGGATGTAATGAGGTATGAGGATATTGCCTTCGGGCGCAGTGTGCTGCAGGCAGCAGTATAGATCCTCAAGTCTGGGGGTACCCTGCGGGTTGTGTCAGCAGCATTGCTATGGGACATCCCATTAAGTAATTAAGGCTTTGTGTCCCATGATGTACGATAAAGAAAAAATATTTTTACCTGTAAAATCCTTTTCTTGGAGTACATCATGGGACATAGAGGTCCCTTCTCTCTTTTTTGGGATTTAAGTATATTGCTTTGCAACAAAAACTGATGTGCTCCTGGAAGGAGGAGGGGGTTATATAGGGAGTTAACTTCCTTGATTGGGTTAACCAGTGTCAACACCTGAAGGTAGCCTATAACCCATTAAGTAATTACTTAAGGCTCTCCCATGATGTACTCCAAGAAAAGGATTTTACAGGTAAGACGTTATAAAAATCCTATTTCTTTATCGTACATCATGGGACACAGAGCACCATAGTAATAACTATCGGGGTTATACACTACCTTTAGGTGATTGGACACTGGCAACCAATAGTAAGAAAGTTTCCCCCATATAACTCCTCCCATACAGGAAGTACCTCAGTTTTTTCACCAGTGTCTTGAAGGTGATGGTCATGGCTGTTTTGCAGCTCTTCAACGTTCAATGATGTCCCAGTGAAAGGGTGTTATAATTGGATCCATTCGGATGGCATGAAGGCTAAAATGGATGGTACCCAAGCCTCATGGGAAGGAGAGAAGATTCCTTGAGGCTTTTCCTATAATGCAGCCTTACGGCGCTCGACCATGTGTAATGAAAACCTGTGCAGTGTTTGTTCTGATCAAGGTGCTTTCCTGCAGGGTGCTATACAGGTCCAGGGGAGTGGCCCTCAGATTAACCACTTCCCAGCCGGCCTATAATAGAGTGACGGCCGGGAAGTGGTTCGGTTATCCTAGCTGGGCGTTGTATGGATAGCATGCCGGCATGCACCCACGAGTGCGGCGTGACACGCCACATCTCTGATCGTGATAAAAAGCCTCTGACAGAGGCTTCTTACCACGTGATCAGCTGTGACCAATCACAGCTGATATCGCGAGAACCAGGAAGTGCCCGTAAACGGCATTCCTCAGTTCGCGCAGTCAGAGGGAGGGGTCTGTGCTGATAATCAGCACATTGATTATCAGCACAGCCCCATCAGATGTGCCAATCAGCTGCCAATTGGTGCCCAGCAGTGCCCCAATAATATCTGACAGTGCCCACCACAGTGCCAATCAGTGTCCAGCATTAATACCTGTCAGTACCTGCCCAATCAGTGCTGCGCATCAGTGCCGCCTGTTAGTGCACATCAGTGCTGCATATCAGTGCCCATCAATTCTACATATCAGTGCCGCCTCATCAGTTTCGGCTCATCAGTGCCCATCGGTGAAGGAAAAAACTAAATTTTATAACAAAGAAACGTCTTTTTCAAAAATGTCGGTCTTTTTTATTTTAGCAAAAAATAAAAACCGCAGAGGTGATCAAATACCACCAAAAAAAGCTCTATTTGTAGGAAGAAAATTATAAAAATTTAGTTTGGGTACAGTGTTGTAGGACTGCGTAATTGTCATTCAAAGTGCCACAGCACTGAAAGCTCAACATTGTCCTGGGCAGGAAGGGGCGAAAGTGCCTGGTATTGAAGTGGTTAAGGGGGACCTAGTCTCCAAAGGTCTTTTTTATGACAGCCCGCCGTGATGGGTGAAGATTGGACTCAGAGATTGTTCAGAGTCCTGCAGCAGGAAAGGTAAGTCTGCATTTATTTGCAGTTCCTCTCTTAAAAAAAAAAAAAAAAAAAGAGAGAGAAATCTGACTGTCTGTACTCCCGGTGGCCACTGGGAGCAGTGTGCCGTTTAATCAGCTATGTACTCTTACTCATGTGGACTGCGGTTTATCCTCCAGCCACTAGAGGGCGCAGGCACGCAGTATGGCCTATTTTTATATAGGCAGGAGGTAGGGATGCACCGAATGGGTTTTTTGGGGCCAAAACCGATACCGAAAATAAATCTTCCTTGATCCTGAAAACCGATACCGAAAGTGACCGTTTTTAAAAATATTTTTATACAGGAGATGGTCAGCGACTGGGGACATGGTACAGGAGATGGGCAGAGACTGCAGACATGGTACAGGAGATGGGCAGAGACTGCAGACATGGTACAGGAGATGGGCAGAGACTGCAGACATGGTACAGGAGATGGGCAGAGACTGCAGACATGGTACAGGAGATGGGCAGAGACTGCAGACATGGTACAGGAGATGGGCAGAGACTGCAGACATGGTACAGGAGATGGGCAGAGACTGCAGACATGGTACAGGAGATGGGCAGAGACTGCAGACATGGTACAGGAGATGGGCAGAGACTGCAGGCATGGTACAGGAGATGGGCAGAGACTGCAGGCATGGTACAGGAGATGGGCAGAGACTGCAGGCATGGTACAGGAGATGGGCAGAGACTGCAGGCATGGTACAGGAGATGGGCAGAGACTGCAGGCATGGTACAGGAGATGGGCAGAGACTGCAGACATGGTACAGGAGATGGGCAGAGACTGCAGACATGGTACAGGAGATGGGCAGAGACTGCAGACATGGTACAGGAGATGGGCAGAGACTGCAGACATGGTACAGGAGATGGGCAGAGACTGCAGACATGGTACAGGAGATGGGCAGAGACTGCAGACATGGTACAGGAGATGGGCAGAGACTGCAGACATGGTACAGGAGATGGGCAGAGACTGCAGACATGGTACAGGAGATGGGCAGAGACTGCAGACATGGTACAGGAGATGGGCAGAGACTGCAGACATGGTACAGGAGATGGGCAGAGACTGCAGACATGGTACAGGAGATGGGCAGAGACTGCAGACATGGTACAGGAGATGGGCAGAGACTGCAGACATGGTACAGGAGATGGGCAGAGACTGCAGACATGGTACAGGAGATGAATGCAGCGGTAGTGCAGCCAGCGTCTCTATTGCAGCCAGCGTCCCCGGTAGTGCAGCCTGTGTCCCCATTGCAGCGCCCGGGAACATCACAGCTTTCATTTCAATAGCTGTGTGTTCCCCGCTGCGCGCCGTCACTTCCAACCCCCTCCCCCTTGTCTGGGCACTTTGATAGACAGATCACCCGTCCCACTGGATCTTCTACGATATTTAGGAAGCCCCCCTGATAGGCGGCACCAGGGGTGGGGGTGGAGCCCCGCCCCATTCGGTATTGGCAAAAATTATTTTTCGGCTTTTTTCTGAAAGGGCCATTTTCGGCCGATATATTTCGGTGGCCGAAATTTCCATGCATCCCTAGCAGGAAGTGGAAGGCTGGCCATGCCATGTGGCAACAGGCAGCAGGCCTCTGGAGACATAGCAGCAGGCTCAAAGTGTGCATACTTACTATGGGAGAACTATGTGAAGACAAGTCGTGATTTTATGCTGCATATTTACTGCTTATCCGGGGAGACTGTACAACTGAAAGTTAAAACACTCCTGGATGGTTAGCAGTTAACTGCTCTATAAGCAGGTGCAGCGTAGTATACATGCTTGCAATCTTACTGCTTAAATGCATGTTTAAATATACACGTTTGGGAAAACGTGAGCATGGATGCATTTTTAAGAAGTTTGTATCTCCAGTATAGTGCATATGTGCTTGACTAAAAACCTGTAGGTCTGGTATGGGCCCAGCTGCAGTTAAGCAGGTGCTTGCAAGCCTGCTAAAATGCACGGTTGCTAAAAATGCACAAAGATGCATCTTCTTTTTTATGTTTTGCATAAATATACATGTTTGCATAGAGATATATGATCATGGTTGCACAAGCGTGTTTGCAGAAATGTACAAGAATTTACGTGTTTACATGGAGATGCATGTTCATGGTTGCATGCAATGCATAATCGCGTAGAGATGCATGGTTATTAATGCTTGCATAAAGATGCAGGTTTGGACATGTTTATATAAATGGACATTGATTATTCATGATCACATAAAGATGCATAGCTGCATAAAGATGCATGTTTAGACAGGTACATGACGACATCAATTTTACACATAACGCATGGTCACATAGAAATGCTTAATCACATAAAGATGTTTGCATAAAGAAACATGATACAGTATCTCACAAAGGTGAGTACACCCCTCACATCTTTTGTAAATATTTTATTTTATCTTTTTATGTGACAATGCTGAAGAAATGACACTTTGCTACAATGTAAAGTAGTGAGTGTACAGCTTGTATAGCAGTGTCAATTTGCTGTACCCTCAAAATAACTCAACCACACAGCCATTAATGTGTAAACTGCTGGCAACAAAAGTGAGTACAACCCTATGTGGAAATGTCCAAATTGGGCCCAATTAGCCATCTTCCCTCCCCGGTGTCATGTGACTCGTTAGTGTTACAAGGTCTCAGGTGTAAATGGGGAGCAGGTGTGTTAAATTTGGTGTTGTCGCTCTCACTCTCTCATACTGGTCACTGGAAGTTCAACATGGCACCTCATGGCAAAGAACTCTCTGAGGATCTGAAAAAAAGAATTGTTGCTCTACATAAAGATGGCCTAGGCCAGGGATGGCGAACCTTGGCACCCCATGATGGACTGGCCAAGCATGTCTCCAGACCTAAACCCTATTGAGCATCTGTAGGGCATGCTCAAACGGAAGGTGGAGGAGCGCAAGGTCTCGAACATCCACCAGCTTTGTGATGTCTTCATGGAGGAGTGGAAAAGGACTCCAGTGGCAACCTGTGAAGCTCTTGTGAACTCCATGCCCAAGAGAGTTAATGCAGTGCTGGAAAATAATGGTGGCTACTCAAAATATTCACACTTTGGGCCCAATTTGGACATTTTCACTTAGGGGTGTACTCACTTTTGTTGCCAGTGGTTTACACATTAATGGCTGTGTGTTGAGTTATTTTGAGGGGACAGCAAATTTACACTGTTATACAAGCTGTACACTCACTACTTTTACATTTGTAGTAAAGTGTAATTTCTAGTGTGTTGTCACGTGAAAAGATAAAAAAAATACTTACAAAAATGTGAGGGGTGTACTCACTTTTGTGAGATACTGTATATACATGTTTGCTTGGATATACGTGTTCACATGGGGAGTTGTCTGCGGAGGGCAAATCCACTTTGCACTGCGGGTGCGGTCGCTCTGAATCTAGGAGGGAGATCTGAAATGAGGGGAGGCTCTGCTGATTTTATCATCCAGTCATGTGCAAGCTAGAATGCTTTTTTTATTTTCCCTTGCTTTTCCCCCTCGGGTCTCTGGCAACTTTACTTCCGAGTGCACTTGCGGTGGGTTTGCGAGGTGGGTTTGCCTTTCGTGGATAGCCCTCATGGTTGCATAAGTATACTTGATCACATAAAGCTGCTTGATCACATAAAGCTGCTTGATCACATAAAGCTGCTTGATCAGAGCAGAGCATATTGCTTAACCACTTGACAACTGGGCACTTAAACCCCCCCCCTCCTGCCCAGACCAATTTTCAGCTTTCAGCGCTGTCACACTTTGAATGACAATTACTCAGTCATGTAATACTGTACCCAAATGAATTTTTTGTCCTTTTTTTCATACAAATAGAGCTTTCTTTTGGTGGTATTTGATCACCTCTGGGTTTTTTATTTTTTGCGCTATAAATGAAAAAAGACTGAAAATTTTGAAAAAAAAAACGCAGTTTTCTTAGTTTGTAATAAAATTTTACAAATTATTAATTTTTCTTCAGAAATTTTGGCCACAATTTATACTGCAACATATCTTTTGGTAAAAATAACCCAAATTAGTGGATATTATTTGGTCTGTGTGAAAGTTAGAGAGTCAACAAGCTGTGGTGCAAATTATAAAAAATTAATCACACCTGATGTACTGATGGCCTATTTCATTTCTTGCGACCCGAACAAGCCAGGAAAGTACAAATACCCCCCAAATGACCCTTTTTTGTGAAAGTAGACATTCCAAGGTACTTTGTAAGATGCAGTGTGAGGTTTTTGATGTCATTTTTTTCCCACAATTCTTTGCAAAATGATATATTTTTTTCCCCCACAAAATTGTCATTGTAATAGGTTATATCTCTCACATGGCATGTGTATACCACAAATAACACCCCAAAATACATTCTGCTACTCCTCCTGAGTATGGCGATACCAAATATGTGAGACTTTTACACAGCCTGGCCACATACAGAGGCCCAATATTGTAATAGCACTATCAGGCGTTCTAGGAGCATAAATTACACATCTCATTTCTCAACCACCTATTACACTTTTTGAAGGCCCTGGAGCACCAGGACAATGGAAACGCCCTCAAAGTGCATTTTTGGAAAGCTAACACCCCAACGTATAATCTGAGGCATAGTGAGTCTTTTGAACGGTTCAATTTTTTTCCCAGAAGTTTTTGGAATATGTGGGAAAAAAATGAAAACACATTTTTTTTTTTTACGCAAAGTTGTGCATTTATAAGAAGATATTTCCAACACATAGCATGTACATAGCAAAAATGACACCCCAAAATACATTCTGCTACTCCTCCTGAGTATGGCGATACCACATGTGTGAGACTTTTACACAGCCTGGCCACATACAGAGGCCCAACATACAAGGAACACCATCAGGTGTTCTAGGAACACATAGCATTCACATACCAAGAAATACACCCCAAAATACATTATGCTGAGTAAAGAGTAAACAAAAGATTACCTGTGGTTGTAGTAGCGCAGTTGTACACAGGAGGATAGCACTGGTCCAGGCAGCAGGCAGGGACTTGGTCAGCAAAAGCAAACGCAATTTTCCAGGCAACAGGCAGGAATACTGTCCATAGTCAGTACAGGCAGCAGGCAGGGATACTGTCCATATACAGTCCAGGGTCAGTGCAGGCAGAGCTTGTCAGCAGTGCCAATATATTGGTCCTGGTAGTAGGCAGGTCCATGTGGTGTGGACAGTTCATGCGACAGGCAGAGGCATGATGGCATAGGTCCTACAGGCAGAAGTAGGGCCTCGTGCAGGACAGAATAGGGACGGGGTAGAGGCTTCTCCCACCCAAATCTCTTTGAAGCCTCTGAGTCTCCAGACCCTAATCTAGGAATGAGAAATCAAATGAGGAGCCCCTCACATATGTGAGACCCCTGTGTAATGAATCCCACTAGTCCACTGGCAGGGTAGCGAAGAAAATCCTGGATAGCCGCACTCTAGAGAAGGAACATATTTATTGAAGTAAAAATCCAAAATACAGTCAATGCAGAGGAAGGTACAGAGTTATGGATATGATAACGCGTTTCACATCATAGGATGCTTATTCGCAGCTGAAGAGGGATAGTATTAATGTGATAGAAATAGAAAAGTAAAAAAGGGTGGAGTGTGTGTGTGTGTGTGTGTGTCGATGGAACAACCAATCAGCGCACTACATATCAATCGCACCCTTTCACTGTAATTAAAATGTTGAACATTCCCATAGTAAGGTAACACCTGCAGATTGGGGTGAGAAGACATCCACTTATAACCAAAAAATAATAAACCAACGAAAAAAACAAATGAAGAATTGGCTTGGACGAAAAAGATACACAAACCAAACCTCCATACCAGCATATGTCAAAAAACTGACAAAAGAACAAACCTAAAAACATTTTTATAATATATATAAAGAAAAAGTGTTGGATGCTATAACACCCCATAGCAGGTGGAGATATATCAATGGGATAAGAAAAACACAGAAGAAGATGGAAAAAAAGAGAAAATGCATAAAAAGCAGCATGCACATACATATATCTGTAAAGATATTCATTATGATGAACAAAATCTATGTATGCGAAAGAATATATAAATGTATATATGCAATACCTTACATGACATAAATGGAGACCAAAAAATTGCTACATGGCCAAAAGAAAAATGTATATAAACGGCCAAAAAAAGAGGAATAAACACACATCAAATAGATCTCCATTTACATGTATCAACTTGTATCACATTCATATTAGTATTGGGTCATTGTAACCATTTACACCGTGAAGATTGAAATTTACTAACATGCAAATCCTATCCAAACAAATACCAACAAAAATTTCCAAAATTAATTTTGCTTCTTGACACAAAAAGGGGGAGGACCAAACGATATCCTATTAAAAATACAAAAAAAGGCAAAACAAAAAACAAAAACAGGAATGAGTTAGATGTCGGATAGATCGCAAAAAATAAGTAACTAACCATTGATATTTAGCCGGACTCTCATTAAAGCGGAGTTCCACACAAAAATGGAACTTCCGCTTTTTGGAACCCTCCCCCCCCTCCGGTCTCACATTTGGCACCTTTCAGGGGGAGGGGGGTGCAGATACCTGTCTAAGACAGGTATTTGCACCCACTTCCGGCATAGACTCCCATGGGATTCTATGCCTCTTCCTGTCCCACCGTGCTGTCTCCTGGGAAACACACAGCTCCCAGGAGATGGCGGGGACCAGTTACGATGCGCAGCGCAACTCGCGCATGCGCAGTAGGAAACCGGGAAGTGAAGCCGCAACGCTTCACTTCCAGATTCCCTCACCTAGGATGGCGGCGACAGCTGCCGAGAACCGAGCGGGTTCTCGGTGTCGCCTACCGACATCGCTGGACACTGGGACAGGTAAGTGGCCATTTATTAAAAGTCAGCAGCTGCAGTATTTGTAGCTGCTGGCTTTTAATATATATATATATATATATATTTTTTTTTTGGCGGTTTAGGTGGACTCCCTCTTTAAGGTTTAAGTAACAAATATGAAAAATGTATAATCAGTAATGAAAAAGCATAAGCACTTGAGAAACACCTGAAAATGGAAAAAAAGGGGGCTGATCAGAATACACTGAATAGGTTAACTGCATGAAACTGTAACCGAACAAACCACGCGGAGACTAGGAGTCTCGCTCCATCTGCTGCAATGAATCAAAAGAAACTGATGAGCCAAACCAACGACCGAACAGATATTCAAAAAGTAATGGAACAGCCAATTGTAATAAATAATGTAAACTGAAAACAGTGCAGAAACATGACGCATGTTTCAAGCGGGACAAGTAGACTTACTCTGTCCGTTGAAGTCAATGACAGCAAGAGAGGATATTATGTTAGAATTCCATAAAAATTAGATAAGAATTGGACTTCCAGTCAAGCACAAAAACAATAAAGGTTCATAATGGAGCAACACCAATACATGCTACCATACGCTTTGAAGCAGCAAGAGGGAGAGAGAGTCTCGCTCAATGTGCAGTATGCTGCTATTCCCTGCAATGGAACTGGAACCATAACCCCATGTATCCTAACTTATAGACAAATATATCGCACCCCACTGTAATGCAAAAACAGTAATGCAACTGCCTGTGGTGTACTAAACTGTTAACACAGTAAAAATGGAGTAATGTGAACTTTAAGTCGTGGACATTTAAAGATGTGAATGAAAAATGTCTAATTTCTTTATTAAATAATAAGATTTATATTAGATCATTCATAAAAGTGTGACACGTCCCACTCGAAATTGAGTCCGAAGGGTCGTCTAGTATTTAGAAAGAAGATCCATCGGACTTCATGTTTGCATAATATCCTAAACTTGTCGCCGCCCCTCGGTGGTGTCATGATCTTATCAATACCTTGAATAACTAGGCTGGAGCTATCTCCTTGATGGACCTCATTCCAGTGTCGCGCAACGTTTGTGGCATGATCTTTATCAATATCATAGAGATGGTCATACAACCGGTCTTTTAAGTCTGCGTGTCGTTCTACCTACATAGTGGATAGAACATGTGGTACATGTGATTGCATATGTTGCGTAGCGTGTATTGCAATTAACGAAGGAATTGATTTTGTGGGATTTACCTGTAGACATAGATGTCACAGTGTCCCCACCTTTTAATAAATGAGCAATAGTTGCAGTTGTGTGCACCACATTTAAAAGTTCCTCGGAACGACAACCAATGACTAGACTTGTTTTTACTGGAAAGAAGACTGGGTGACAAAAGACCTATTGAGGGACGGTGCCTTTTTAGATGCACTGTGGATGCCCTTAGCCAGAACCTTAGAATAGATGGGATCATTTGACAAGACCGGAAGGTACTTGGTGACAATTTTTTGTATTTTGTGAAATTCAACACTGTAAGGTGTGGAAAAAGTGGGAATGAAGGAAGATCTATTGTAAGGACCATGTTTATTCCTATCTTTGACTTTATCCACAAGATTATGACGAGGTGTCTCTTTGGCTATGGATAGGCCTTTATTTATAATGGCTGTAGTGTACCCTCTATCTTTAAACCTGAAAGACATGGAAATTGCCTCTGTCAAAGTCAGTTTCCCTGCTGCAAATTCTCTTGAGCCTTAGGAACTGTCCAAGTGGGATGTTCCTAATTGTATGTCTAGGATGATTGGAGTCGGCCCGGAGAAGTGTGTTCCCCGCACTGGGTTTCCTGTATAAATTGGAAATGATCTCAGAACCGTTTGCAGTAAAGATAACATCTAAGAACTCAATGGACCTTGGGTCCATTTTACCAGTAAATTTCAGATCCAAATTATTATCAGTTAAATAGTGAAGCCATTTTTCAATCTCAACTTGTGGGTCAGATACAATAAACAAGTCATCTATGTACCTACAGTAAAACACTGTCTGCTCGACTGGGACTATCGGCCCCAAAAATGCGGAGCCTCTCCCACCATCCCATATAAAGATTGGCCAGGGAAGGTGAAAACTTGGCACCCATGGAGGCTCTGCATTTCTGGAGGTAGTACTCCCCGTCGAACATAAAGAAGTTGTGGGTAAGTAAATATTCTAGACACATAATGATGAACTCCTGTAGGACCAAAGAAAAATGTCCAGACTTTTCTAGAAAAAAACCCAAAGCCCGAAGGCCCAAGTTATGTGGAATAGAAGAGTACAAGCTAGAAACGTCACATGTGATCCAACGAAATTCATTCTTCCACACCATCCCTTCCAATTTGGATAAAAGCTGTTTAGTGTCACGTAAATACCCTGGTAAACTAACTACCAGGGGTTGTAGCTGCTGATCGACTCATTGGCCCAGGCGTTCATTCAAGGAGTCAATGCCTGCTACAATCGGTCTTCCTGTAAGCGGTGACAGGCCTTTGTGCAGTTTTGGGAGATGGTGGAAAATGGGCATGACCGGGTATGCAGGAATAAACATCTCTTTATCTTTAAGGGTGAAAATGCCTATGGAGACAGCTCTATCAAGAAGGCACGTAAGTTCTTTCTTA
The DNA here is from genome assembly GCA_037952835.1 of Lithobates septentrionalis. Classification (NCBI taxonomy): domain Eukaryota; kingdom Metazoa; phylum Chordata; class Amphibia; order Anura; family Ranidae; genus Lithobates; species Lithobates septentrionalis. The sequence goes on from JBBDGP010004733.1 coordinate 180,050, forward strand.
AAAGACTCTGTGGGGTCACCTTTAAGTTTGTGGTAAGTTGTGGAGTCTGACAGCTGACGTAAGGCTTCTTCTCTGTATGCGGTGGCATTTAAAATCACCACGGCTCCCCCCTTGTCTGTATTTTTTATTACAATGGAGGGGTCCTTTTACAAGCTGTTAAGAGATTTTTTCTCATCAGCAGTAAGATTCCCAGTATTGTCATAAACAATATTTTTCGTGAGATGTACCAAATCTTTCTCTACCAATTTTTGATACAAGTCCATATCCTTCCCTCTGGAGTTAATAGGGTAGAAGTCAGATCTCATATTAAAGGATACTGTATTACACTTGATGCTATCTGCTGGTACTCCTGGACTTGATTCAATTGCAAGATCTAATAGATCTATTGACGTGCATACATCAGAAAATAGATTGGGAAACAGTATTAACTCACCAACTGGCAGGAGATTTGGCTGTGGAGTAGCTTGATTCAACTGTGGAGTGGCTTGATTATCTTCGCACTCAATAAAGTAGTGTTTTTGAAGTGTCAGGGTCCGTGCAAATTTATTCACATCAAGAATGGTGCTGAACAAATTTAAAATGATTTGTGGGGCAAAAATTCAGGCCTCTGGATAACAGTGAAACATTGGAGATGGACAGAGGGCGGGTTGAAAGGTTGACTACATTAAGATTTTCAGTTACTTCCGGCCTCGAAGTTGGTACCGATTTGTACTTGCCTCTTCTGTGTCCCCCCCCCCCCCCCCCCCTCCGTGTTTTTCCTCTCTTCTTTCCCTTTTTCTTGTTTTGGCCATGTCCACCCTGGTTTAAAGGCATCGAGTTGCATTGGTTAGCTGTGTGATTATCATCCGAAGAAGAATCGGATCCGGTAGCTGCCAAAGTGTCACAAGTGCGTTCACCTTCGGTATCCGATAAACTAACCCTCTTCTTCGGAGTAGATCTACGTGGATGAGATCGAAAAGAGGGTTTTTTCCATATGTAGACTTTGTGGGAGTCATAGTCCAATTGATCCCTGATTCGCTTTTCATTTTTAGTGAAAATAATAACATTCCTTTCAAGTTTATCAAGTATTTTATTCAGCTGACCATCTAGGTTGGCATAATCTGGCGCGTCCTGTTGCGCTATGAGATCCTTTTGAATAGAGGCAATTTTGTTGTGTCCGATCTAATTCCTTTTGTTTGAAATCTATGATGATATTCATTAATTTAAAGGAACAGGTAGAGAGTGCATTAGTCCATTCTAGCTTGGATTCCTCATCTGTGAATTCAAAAGTGGGGAACTTTTTTATCCGTAAGCCTCGAGGAATCTGTTTCAGTGATATATGGTCAGTCAATGTCTTAATGTCCCAGAAGGCTTGAATCTCTTTAGCCATGAGGCTTTCTAGTTTGCGGAAGGTATTCCTTAAAGGTGCATCATTGGAGACTGGAGTTTGAAAAGAACATAGTTGGCTGGATCTGAGCGGGTTATCCGATGGAGCCATGAGAGTCCGGCTGAACCCCGTATTTGGCTCAGAAATGACTGCATTGGGCGTTGTATTTGTAGATGTTTTGTTCGAAGGGATATCCATGGTGTGAAAAACAACCAACAAGAAAGAAGTATGTATATATCGGTACAGAATTGGGTATGTTGACCAGGCAAAACGCAAAGCAAAAATCCAGGTAGGTAGGTAGAGGAAAAGAGCTGCAGCTCACAAACGCTCCCTGGTCCGCCCTAATGTGAACTTGTTCCAGGTGCTGGCTTTGCGTGAATTGCAGTGGAGCGAAGAAAATCCTGGATAGCCGCACTCTGGAGAAGAAACCTCTTTATTGAAGTAAAAATCCAAAATACAGTCAATGCGGAGGAAGGTACAGGGTTATGGATACGCTAACGTGTTTCAAATCATAGGATGCTTATTCGTAGCTGAAGAGGGATAGTATAAATGTTTGACATATGCTGGTATGGAGGTTTGGTTTGTGTATCTTTTTCGTCCAAGCCAATTCTTCATATTTGTTTTTTTTCGTTGGTTTATTTATTATTTTTGGTTATAAATGGATGCCTTCTCACCCCAATCTGCAGGTGTTGCCTTACTATGGGAATGTTCAACATTTTAATTGCACTGAAAGGGTGTGATTGATATGTAGTGCGCTGATTGGTTGTTCCATCGGCACACACACTCCACCCTTTTTTACTTTTCTATTTATATCATTTATACTAACCCTATTCAGCTATGAATAAGCATCCTATGATGTGAAACGCGTTCAAATATCCATAACCCTGTACCTTCCTCTGCATTGACTGTATTTTGGATTTTTACTTCAATAAAGATGTTCCTTCTCCAGAGTGCGGCTATCCAGGATTTTCTTCACTCCACTGCAATTCACGCAAAGCCAGCACCTGGAACAATTTACATTAGGGCGATATAGCTTCGGACCAGGGAGCGTTTGTGAGCTGCATCTCTTCCTCTACTTACCACTGGCAGGGTACAAGATCAGTCCAAGACGCAGACAAGAGGCATGGTCAAACAGTCCAGGGTCGGTTCCAGATCAGGCAGAGGTATGTACAGAATCGGTAGGCAGAAGCGTGGTCGAATAACAGTCCAGGGTCAGTTACAGAGCAAGCAGAGGCATATGGGTGTGAAGGTAAATGGCAGGAAGTGAGGATTATGTTTACCATACTTAACTAATAATTTAATGAAGTATAGTAACGGCGGAAACAGTCAACTATGCAGAGGCCTGGTTGGGAAGGACATTGGGGACAATGATAAGTGGTGTCTCTTCTCACTCCTCGTTTGGAGCACACCTGGCATTTTTCTGACGTTTTTGACCTATTGGTCTGGGAGGGATTTTATCAGGAAAGTGGCGTTCAGAGAGTCTGCTAATCACATCGGATCTAATGTTTTCTGGTGGGTCGTTCGGGTATATAAGGGCAGTGGTGATTTCCTCCTGGTAGCCAAGGAAGGGTTTGGGTCTTTCAGTGGAGTTGCGATAGATTACATAGGTGTTGTATATGGCCAAATTAAGCAAATTGAAACTTTTTTATACCACTGGTATGTTCTTCTAGTGGAAAGGTAGGGTTCGAGCATCTGGTTGTTGAAGTCGACACCCCCCATGAACATGTTGTTGTATTCATGGATACATATTGGCTTTTGGATTGGGCCATTCCTCCTGGTGATCTCAACAAATGTATTGTTGTGGATCGAAGAAAGTATGTGGACGTCCCTTCTGTCACTCCACTTCACAGCCAGAATTTCCTCATTCCGTAAGCTCGCCACCTCCCGTCGTCTTAACTTCTTGTTGATGAGGCTTTGAGGAAAGCCCTTCAGGTTTGTCCTTACGGTGCCGCATGCTGGAGTGTTCTTTCTGTGAAGGTTTCGGAACAGGGGCAAACTATAATAAAAATTGTCCACATAAAAATAGTAGCCTTTCTCCAGGAGTGGGTTTATGAGTTGCCAAACGACTTTCCCGCTTGATCCAATGTATTCTGGGCAATTAGGAGGATGTAGCTCGGTGTCCTTCCTCTGTAGCTCGATCGCACAATTTGTACATCTTCACCCCATAGCGGGCCCTTTTGGTGGGAATAAATTGTTTTAAGCCCAGCCTGCCAGAAAATTTTATAAGGGACTCATCCACACATATGTGTTGGTCTGGCGTAAACAACTGGGGAAAGATTTCAGAAAGATAATTTATTAGCAGCCGAATTTTATAAAGCTTGTCAAAATTTGGGTGATTTCGGGGAGGGCACTTGTCGTTTATAGTGTAGGAATCTCATAATCGTGAGATATCTGGTCCTGGGCATTACTGAGGAAAGGATGGGCATGTGGTAGATGGGGAGGGTAGACCAATACGAACGTAATTCATTTTTTCTGTTTAGTCCCATACAGAATGTGAGGCCCAAACATTTTTTAAACTCCTCCACTGTTAGGGCTCTCCACTTGTAGGGACGGGCATAATAGGACGTTGGGTTACTTGCTATAAATTGTTGTGCATACAGGTTGCACTGGGCCACATTTGATGCAAGCATGTCCTCAGTAAAAATTAAATGGAAAAAGTCTATCGGGGAAAAATTTTCTGTGTCCACCTGGACTCCTGGCTGGGCAGTGAAAGGGGGCACGTTAGCTTCTCCTGAATTAGGAGGCAGCCACAAGGGGTTCTGAAGGGAATAGGGAAGGCTGGCATGGGACCAAACCCTTTGGGACTGAGGTGACACTCCACTGGTACGTGGCCTTTGCCGAGGTACTGCGGTTTTGGTGGATGGCACTGCCTCCTCACTAGTACGCCTTCGTCTGGCGGGCGGCCTCTCATCCTCCTCCTCTGAGGCTGTCAGTGTACCACTGGTTAGGACAGGCTCGTAGTCCACGTCAGACTCAGAATCTGAAAATGAGGAGGAATCCGAAGCGGAGAGCTCCCCGTTGCTCTCGTCGCCCGCAAGAATATTGTACGCCTCCTCAGCTGAATATAATTTTCTAGCCATTGTTGGTGATGACAGAAGGCACTGATAAGTGACACTGATAGCTGGCAATCTTACGTGGCACTGATGACACGTGACACTGATATGTGGCACTGGTGACACTGATAACTGATGGCAGGTGGCACTGGTAGATGGCACTGATGGCAGGTGGCACTGATAGGTTTGTGGGCACTGTGTATGTACTCTGTGTATGTATTTTATGCACTCAGTCTCACACTCCTGAAGCACAGGTCACTCTCCCTTCTCACACGCGGTCTCTGTGTGAGGAGGGAGAGCCAGCAATGAGAGATGATCTCATATGTTAACATTTAAGATCATCTCCCATTGCGATCGCGCTGAAAACGGCCGCTGTGATTGGCAGTTTAGGGTGATCTGTGACTGGCTGTGTCCAAGTGACACGGCCAGCACAGACGGACGGGGAGAGACGGACGGACGGACGGGGAGAGACGGACGGACGGGGAGAGACGGACGGACGGGGAGAGACGGACGGACGGGGAGAGACGGACGGACGGGGAGAGACGGACGGACGGACGGGGAGAGACGGACGGACGGACGGGGAGAGACGGACGGACGGGGAGAGACGGACGGACGGACGGGGAGAGACGGACGGACGGACGGGGAGAGACGGACGGACGGACGGGGAGAGACGGACGGACGGACGGACGGGGAGAGACGGACGGACGGACGGGGAGAGACGGACGGACGGGGAGAGACGGACGGACGGACGGACGGGGAGAGACGGACGGACGGGGAGAGACGGACGGACGGGGAGAGACGGACGGACGGACGGGGAGAGACGGACGGACGGGGAGAGACGGACGGACGGGGAGAGACGGACGGACGGACGGGGAGAGACGGACGGACGGACGGGGAGAGACGGACGGACGGACGGGGAGAGACGGACGGACGGGGAGAGACGGACGGACGGACGGGGAGAGACGGACGGACGGACGGGGAGAGACGGACGGACGGACGGGGAGAGACGGACGGACGGACGGGGAGAGACGGACGGACGGACGGGGAGAGACGGACGGACGGACGGGGAGAGACGGACGGACGGACGGGGAGAGACGGACGGACGGACGGGGAGAGACGGACGGACGGACGGGGAGAGACGGACGGACGGGGAGAGACGGACGGACGGGGAGAGACGGACGGACGGGGAGAGACGGACGGACGGGGAGAGACGGACGGACGGACGGGGAGAGACGGACGGACGGACGGGGAGAGACGGACGGACGGACGGGGAGAGACGGACGGACGGACGGGGAGAGACGGACGGACGGGGAGAGACGGACGGACGGACGGGGAGAGACGGACGGACGGGGAGAGACGGACGGACGGACGGGGAGAGACGGACGGACGGGGAGAGACGGACGGACGGACGGGGAGAGACGGACGGACGGGGAGAGACGGACGGACGGACGGGGAGAGACGGACGGACGGACGGGGAGAGACGGACGGACGGGGAGAGACGGACGGACGGACGGGGAGAGACGGACGGACGGACGGACGGGGAGAGACGGACGGACGGACGGGGAGAGACGGACGGACGGACGGACGGGGAGAGACGGACGGACGGACGGGGAGAGACGGACGGACGGACGGACGGACGGGGAGAGACGGACGGACGGACGGGGAGAGACGGACGGACGGACGGGGAGAGACGGACGGACGGACGGGGAGAGACGGACGGACGGACGGGGAGAGACGGACGGACGGACGGACGGGGAGAGACGGACGGACGGACGGGGAGAGACGGACGGACGGACGGGGAGAGACGGACGGACGGACGGGGAGAGACGGACGGACGGACGGGGAGAGACGGACGGACGGACGGGGAGAGACGGACGGACGGACGGGGAGAGACGGACGGACGGACGGGGAGAGACGGACGGACGGACGGGGAGAGACGGACGGACGGACGGGGAGAGACGGACGGACGGACGGACGGACGGGGAGAGACGGACGGACGGGGAGAGACGGACGGACGGACGGGGAGAGACGGACGGACGGACGGGGAGAGACGGACGGACGGGGAGAGACGGACGGACGGACGGACGGGGAGAGACGGACGGACGGACGGGGAGAGACGGACGGACGGACGGGGAGAGACGGACGGACGGACGGGGAGAGACGGACGGACGGACGGGGAGAGACGGACGGACGGACGGGGAGAGGACGGACGGACGGGGAGAGACGGACGACGGACGGACGGGAGAGACGGACGGACGGACGGGAGACGGACGGACGGACGGGGAGAGACGGACGGACGGACGGGGAGGACGGAGAGAGACGGCGAAACGGACGGACGGAGACGGACGG